>PVKB01002571.1:39868-269126 GCA_004027205.1 Ctenodactylus gundi
TTTTTTTTTTTTTTTTTTTTTTTTTTTTTTTTTTTTTTTTTTTTTTTTTTTTTTTGGAGACAGGGCTTTTCACTCTGTAGCTCATGCTGGTCCTAACTCCTTATGTAGATGTAGCCTGGCTCAGTTCGGATTCACAGCAATCCTCCTGCATCAGCCCACAAGTACTGGATTACAGATATAAGCCGCAAGGCCCAGTTTATGTGGTTCTGGGGAATCAAACTCCGGTACTTAGCACTTGCTAGGCAAGCACTTTAATTGCTGAGCCATTCCAGTTCTGGTTCTTAAAATCTGTAATTGTACATTTCAGGTGTTATCTTTTTGTTAGATGAGACAAATATAGCCTTTAACATGCTGATAACACTGATTTCATAATACTTTGATATTATATACACCTATAATATTTTATATATACCTGTGATATTTTAAGAGATCTCCACTTTTAAAATTGATCTAGATTCGTCATTCCACACTCTGCTGTTGCCCACCAGTGACCCCAGACACAAAAATATGGCACTTGGCTGTGCACAGTCCATCTTCTCCCCTAGGATTTGTGCGGATGGGGTCCAAGATTCCACAATGTTTTTGCAGAATTCCAACTGCAAAATTTTTCTCTAGGCATAGCATCTGAGTGACCTAGTTTCTTATGAGATACTGCCTACAGTTCCAGACAGTCTGCTGAAATAATGATGGCATCGCTATCACCTCTGGAAGGCCAGTTGTTAATGAGGGGTTCGGTGTACGTATGCCCCCATGTTGTCCAGCCATCGCTGACATCTTCAGTCCATTTTCACAGAGAACAGCTCCAGCTCTCAGAGGTCTCCTAGGAGGAGCCTTTCTTATAGCTGCTAGTAATTAAAGTTGGCATTTGCGACACAATTTGCCGCCGTGGCCCAAACTGTCTACCTCCTATACCTTTCATCTCAAATAAACAGAGATAATCAAAGACTAGATTTGGAATTGTTACAGAGCACATAACAAGCCTGGAACTGGGTAGGAAAGACGTGTGTGCTTTCAGCTGGTTCTCCTGGCTTTATTAAATAGGTGCAATTGGAGCCTATAAGATAGTTTTTAAATATCTTTACAAAACCTCTCTTTTAGTTTTGTGACTAGAATTCAGTACTAAAGGAAGATCTGACCTTATTGTCATTGTTGTTTGTTTTATTATTCACTCTATAATCTATATTGAATCTACAAATTGGAATATCTACTGTTTCACAATGATGAGCAAAAAGTTTGACAAGTATTTTGTGTCCATTTCCATCACAACAATAAATGCCTTGTACAACCTACCCCTGGTCCTCTGGAGTGTATACAACTGACGTGAACCTCCAGAAGCATTGAAATTGGCTATCACACTTTTGTACTTCACATTGTACTTAATCATCTTTCAGGAAAACCGTACTTTCAAGTAAAGAATGATCAGGGATTCAATGTAGCTTTCAAGCCTAGGACAAATATATTAATACAGGCTAACTCTGAACCACTTAAAAATAAGTGAGCTATAAGATACCACCAGGAATAGGCATTCCTGCTAGTAAGCATTTTGGCCTGGTTTCTCTCAGGAAAGTCATTGAATAAAATTACATAGATACCAAACTTTTGATCACTGTCATCACTTTTGTCTATTATCATCTAACTATAATAACTGAATTTGGAATTTTTGAGTGGGCATGTGAATTTTTAAAAAGGTAAAACTATAACCATCGGTTTAGCAAAGAAAAAGTATTGATTTTGAGGTAACTTTCTCATTCCTTCTTGTGTTTAGCTCAACATCAGCCTAGAAGAGCGTCCATGACAGCAGTCAAGAACCTTATGTGGCCATCTGGTACTTAAAATGTGGTCAGTCTAAATCGAGATAGACTGTAAGTACACACAATGATTTTTTTTTAATTTGTGAAAAGATAATGTTTATTGAACAATTGTTTTTGGTCATACCAAGCATCTTTAGGAGCTTCTGAGCACTAGATTAAGGTCCAGTTGTTCTGGGACTGGGGGAGTCTTGAGACATAAGGCTTTTAGTGCATAAACTTGAATCACCCAGAGTGAAGCAGAACTCATTGGTCACCTTTTATGTACATTTTTTGAGACATTGTCTCTCTCTGTAGTCTAGGCTGGTCCACAACTAACTGCATAGCCCAGGCTGGCCTTGAACACAGGGACAATCCCTGTGTTCAATGAGTGGTGGGATTATAAAACTGCATGCACCACCATGCCAGGCTTAGGTGGCACTGGAGAACTGAACTAAGAGCCTTATTCTTACTAGACAAGCACCTTAACTGCTGAGCTACCCTGTATGAACATTAAGTACTGTATCTTTCATTTTATAAATGGAAAAAATTGATGTTCAGAGAGATTCAGTAATTGTCCAAATCCACATTACGCG
Organism: Ctenodactylus gundi; assembly: GCA_004027205.1. Taxonomy (NCBI): domain Eukaryota; kingdom Metazoa; phylum Chordata; class Mammalia; order Rodentia; family Ctenodactylidae; genus Ctenodactylus; species Ctenodactylus gundi. The sequence goes on from PVKB01002571.1 coordinate 42,252, forward strand.
AAAGTGGCAGAGAAGAAATTCACACTGTGTCTGCTCTGTGTTCTTAAGCAGCAGACTGCACTTTTTCTATTAGAGAAATCTCTACTTTTTATTTTCAATAATTTATCCATGTAAAGATATGTAACAAAATAGTTATTTCTAAGTCTGTTTTTTAAAATTAAGGTGATTGCATGTTGATTTATTGAAATATGATTATGAAATGAGTAATAACGCTATTCTAATTTTACATATCAAGAAACTAAAGCAAAGGTTACTTTGGCAGGAAGTCAAATTTTCAGTCCCTGAATTTAACTGGAACTGTCTGTCTCTGCAACGTGTTTTTCTAAGAGATTCTTTATAAATGAGCTGGAGATGGATGTTGCAAATCTAATGAAATCATGAATTTAGAACCCACAATAAGTATCTGACACTTGAATTCTTGAGATTTAACTTTCTGTTTGCTGATGTACATTTTTACATTACTTTTCAAAGCACATAGGCCATGTATTTTCGGTGCTTTATTTATGATACAAACACTGAGTTTTATGTAAAATCCTTAGTTTAAAACGTTTCCCTCTAAATTTCAGAGAAAACTACTACCAGTTGTTTCATTATTTACCTGCAGATGAAAGCTGTCAGATAATGTCATGATTTTCTGTTACAAATAAGCTACTCTTCTTCTTTTAGTGTTAATGCAATATAATCTTAATATACTGAAATTTTAAAAAGATATTCCCAAGATAGGTCCATAAAAAGCTTGTGTTCATTGTTTTTCCAAACATAGAAAATCCTTCAACAAGCATTATCAGTCCAACATTTTTTACATCAATTACATCTTGGATTAATTACATCTTGACCCAATTATTCTTCATTTACCCTCAGAGCATGTATAATTTTTAGATTGACTTCCTAATTTAGGAAATGATCTTTGTCCACATATATTATTATTGATTATTTTCATTATCACTATGCTTTTTTCCTCTACATTCGAAAAAGTTACTCAATGGTTTGTACTATTAGCTTTAATTGTGCACCATTGACTCTGTCTTTTAATGTCTCTTGTGTCAACTTTAATGTAGATAATGAATTTTTGTTCTTTGTAATTTATTTATCCCATAAATATACCTTTTAAAGGAGAAGAAAGAAAGAACAAGAGAAAGGTAGGAAGCCAGCCCAGATTTTGGTCATCATATCAGTATTCTAATAATCATTTTTGTAAAATTTCATTCTTCCAGCTCCCTCTTCTCAATTTTTCATAATTTTTCTTTTTGATCACTTGACATTTAATAAGCCATTCCTATTCAGACAAACTCTCAGCCCTTACTAGAAGCAAACATTTAGAGAACACAAATAAGCAAAACAACTTTGCCTTCATGCCCTGATACAATCTCCTCTGTGATCTACAATGTTGTGGTAAGTATATAAACAAGTTTTTGGCTCCACTTTAAACACATTTGCAGCTCTTGAACCAATGAAGTTCCTCTGCACTGAAGTGGGCCTTCTACTAGCTATAATTCGCTAGCTCTCTGTCCTCTTTACAGTGGAGTTAGGAACACAACAGGACACAAAAAGCCCTGACACCATCGCTCTGGGCATCATTTTTATGGTACTCAACTTGTGCACACCACGGTTTCCAGGATGCACCTTGCTAATGTCAATAGATATACAATCAGCTTTCTCTTGCCTAATATCCTGTCAACCTTGACTGCCTTATGCCATAAGAGTCTCCCTCTCTCTGATATTCTTTCTCTCTCTCCCTTTCTCTCTCCCTCCCTCCTTCTCTCTCTCTCTCTCTCTCTCTCTCTCTCTCTCTCTCTCTCTCTCTCTTTCTGTGTGTGTGTGTGTAAGGGGATACATGGGGGAGATGTGCAATACTGCTTGGAGGGAAACAGTGACGAGGACACCTGAGGGAGAAAAAAAATCATTTCTCTACTCCTTTCCAGTAGATAAAATGAAAATAAAATAGCACAAGATTATTCCCTCTGCTTTTAAAATCTCTTCTGTATAGTTCCCTCAGTTAATGAAAATTTTTCCCCAATTTTGGTAATAGATTAATATCAGTTAAACATTATTGTGAAAATTCAACATTATTGGTCTATTCATATTTACTGAGAACTCAGGAGAGGCTGCAATGAAAACTAGCTGGAAATTTTTTTGACAAGAACCTACCAGACTATCTAGTTCAAACAGGGCTCTATAGATGATATTGTTAAAAGATTTTTGGTATGAAATATAAAATGCTTTTCATATAACTTTGAAAAATTTATTAGTCTTTGAAGTTCAGTAGAATAACAACTCACATTGCTTTTGATCTCTGGTGTTGATGCATAGGGACTGTTGGAGCATGCTGCACCAGATAATTTACATATCAACCTAAATAGCATCAAAGATTCATGAAGCTCTTTGAGTGCTGGGAAGGCAGTTTATCAGGCTATCAGACATAGCAGGGCTGCTCTTGGTTTTGACACCTCTGCTGAGTCACTTCAGATGTAACTGGGTTATCTGGAAATCACAACAGTGGCATTTGACTCTACTGATGTTTTAATAGGGCACTCGAGTCAAAATAACTACCTTGTACTTCAAGACACATTTTCTTCCAATCGCTATTAAATTTGAGCCAACAATATTGCATCACTGTGGACAGAGTTGTCAAAAGCCAACTTCAGGAGTCTATTTTGCATAGGCAGGAGATGATCTCGCACGACATTTCCATTTTTGTTATTACAAATTTGACATTTGCATGAACAATATAATACATTCAGATTCAAAAACAAATTCCACATAAAGGTTGTCATCACTGGAGGTTCAGTGCAATGAACTCTTACAATTTTCTTGACATTCTATATAACTTAGCCTAAATGCTTACATTTAAAAACCTCCAGCCACACCATTGTCATTCTAATGATTGCTGAAATCTTCCCCTCTTACTCGGATGTCTATCTTCGAACATCACAGCACACAATTTCTGATCTTTTCTTCCTTAAACCATTGTTTTGTGATAGCGTCCACCCGCCAGACTGAATAATATTTTCTTCTATTTTTTTATTTCACAGACATTAAGTTTCTAATAATTGATTGCCAATACCTCAATCAAGAACATAACATTAATCAAACTCCATCTAGAAAAAGACTTTAATTTTCTTTTCTATTAATTAAATTGATTGGTGCATAAGTGAACCAAAAAAAGAAAAAAGACAAGACAGCATGAAAAGTGCACACTGATAAATTGTGGTCAGTAGGTCTATAATCCGTTATGAATATGTGAAATGAAAATTCAAATGGTTTTTATAATACTTGCTGGTGCATATTTATTGCCAGTAAAATTATTATGAACCTTCTAAGTTCAAAAGTTTTCTAGCTCTGCTTTAGAAAACTGACAAATTTTATTTGCTTACGATTACACTAGACGGCATCATAAGCTGAATAAATACATTTTAAACAGCATCGTCTTTGCAAGTGTCTGAGTTCAGTTCAAAGACTTGTGGGGCTTTTCTCCAAGTACATCTCTGGCTGATATATGGCAAGGGTGTACTATTTAGAAAAATCTGAAAAATGAAAGCTAATGACGAAATAAAAAATAAGATTACCTCAAGGATATACTTATGGTACGTAGTTAAAATAGAAACTAGAACAGGTAAGACAATAAAAGCAGACCACATAAAAATAATACACTTGTATTATGCCTATATTTTCCTTCAATTGTGTTGAAGAATTGCCATACGATTTTACAGCTTCCTTTTCTCAATGCCTTAAAGTCCTTTACATGGTTAACCCATAATCCATATGGCAATGAGAAGAGAGAACTTGTGCAGTTGGAAATTTCAAGCATTATTTCCATTTCCACCCAAAATTCTCTTTATTTATATGCTTCTGAAGCCCAGCTGACAGGTAGTCATGAAGGAAAAGCTGATTTTGAAACTTATATGAGAAAAGTATAATAGGGAAAAGAAATCTGCCAGGGAAATGATTAAGTATGTTGCAAGTATGTCTTTAAAATATATTGTATTATGTACTTCAAATTTCTCAGAATAGCTATGTTTTGATCATAAGACAACTGAGACATTTGATAACTTATCCCAATACCAACCACTAAATACAGGTAATGTGTTTGTGTTTACATAGTTCCCTTTAATCAGCAAATTCAGATTATATTCAACATTAAACAAAAAAGAGATATTTTACGGTTTGTAATATTCTTACCAGAAATGTATAAGCATTCATTTCAGCAAGGTCTTATTCATACTTTCTTTCAACATCTGCTATGTAGGTTATGCCTGCATTTTAATTTTTCATCTTTATTCTACCCAGGAGATGTAATAATCTCTATTTTATCTATCTGTGTGTATTAAAATTTTGGAGAGAGTAGGAGAATACATTTTATATTGATCATGGGGCTTTTGTGTTCTATATTACTGATGCCTTGACCTATGGGGGCCTTGCTAACAATGGAAGAGGCTACACTTAAAAACATGCCAGGGAAACAGCTTTCATGTGCAATTAATCCATAGTCCACACTCAGAGCTGTCTCCTCTATTGACCTCTTACCCCTTGGCTTCCATCCCCCTGCCGTGATCATTCCAGAGCCAGGTGCCACAAAACCTACATAGCTTCTAACCTTAGAGCTCACTGAAATTTACTCAAACTAGCTGAACCTAACCCAGCTTACCTTACTTCACCTGTTCTTTTCAACAGGAACTACAGTAAGAACGCTGCCCTCCACTTCCTCTGCACTCTGTCTGCTTCATGACTGTCCCTAGTGATTCCCATTGTGACCCTGCGTGCCCTTCCTCTCCTGTGGGGACTGTGAATAATAAACTGTCTTTTCAATGGAAATTGTCTCCCGATCCACTAGCGTTGTCGTGTTTAAATAGTAATAAAACCTTAAAATCTATATTTCTTTTGTCTATTTTATTTATTTTTGTGGTCCTGGGGGTTGAACCCAGGGCCTCCACAAGAAGTTACCTTTTTTTCATTTTATTCACTTTTTATTTTGAGGCAGAATTTTACCAAGTTGCTAAGTTGCTCAGGTTGCGTTTGAATTTAGAATCTGCCTGCCTCAGTATCCTCGAGTGTTGAGATTAAAGTCATGTGCTCAAGCTACATTTTAAAACATGATGCACCCATGTGCATGAAATTTTTATTCATAAAAATTTCCCAGTTGTTAAAAATAATCAGAAGATTTCTAAAGATTTTTACGGAGTCAAGCATCTTTTGACTTAATTCACTGCCATCCAAAACCTTACCATTTTTGTAATGTTGTCAAAACAAACAATTATAATTCTGTAGTAAAAAAAATAAAACCATGTCCTCACTCCAATTCAGCTGTCTTGGAGTTTCTTCATTAATCTAAAGTAATTGCACCACAGCCTGTAGTGACAGGACACTTCTTTTCAGATTCCATGGCACAAAAATGAGACCTACGGACTCAAGAGTAGCCAAGACGCCTGCACTCGTTGTGGGTGCAGACACCCTCCTCACACTATCTCAGTTTTCTCTATAAATATTATCATTCCTTGTGTGTTCGTCATCTTGAAAAGATTGAGATAAATACTTTAATAATTCTTAAGGTATTTGGACTGTGAAGTTATCACTTCCAGGTGAACCCCAGGGAAGCACAAAGTGCCAAAGACATCAGAGGCCTCGGAGTATCTTACATTTTTTATTTTAAGTATTGATCCACAGTGATATTCATTTACCAGCACAAATGCTTAACCAGATGTTTATGTTTTTACTCACAAACAAGATAAACTGAACCCCACTGTCGTGGCCTAAGGGTCCTTCATGGAACTGGCCTCCCTCTTCCCTGTAGCTACCTTCCAGGAAGTCTCAGATTCCACCCTCTACCTGACCCTCATCACATCAAACCTTCGGTGTTCCATAAATACAGCACATTCTTTGGGCCTCTGCTGACCAATCCGCCTTTGGTGAGATGGTATAATCCAATTTATCACTGATGATTTCACAAAAGCATGATTATCATCAGGGACACTTTCTTGGTCACACCTTCCCGACCTAATCTCATTATGTACATTTTTTTCCACTTCTTCTCACCATATTCCCAGGAAAGCTCACAAAGATCCAAAAAAAAAAAAAAATGCACAAACTTATTTTTTTGCAGAAGCAACAATGTACAGTGTATAAATCCGTGATTGCCAATATAGACATGTTTCTCATGCACCTTATGTAAGTACATATAACCCATATTTTTTCCCTCAAAGTTCATGGGGAAGCAAAGTGCTAATGGTCTCCTTTAATTTTATTTGCCTGGCATTCTCCTCCTTGTAATCAGTGGTTTGGCCATTTTGATTCCTCCATTCTCCCCTTTCAAACATTCACAAATAGGATTTTCTTTCATTTTCTGGCATCCATAGCCACAGGATTTGATGGTTCAGTCACATGACTCAGTATGACCTACTGGAGTCCTTTCCTACAACAGAAATATTGGTACATTAGAGGTCTTTATTTTTTTTTTCTTTTCTAAACAAGAATATGAGCCAGCATACTACTGAAAGTCCTGGGCTCAAATGAAGAGATAATGACAACAGAAGAGCCTGGGGTACAGCTTGGTGTTGGAGCGTGTGTTTCGCATGTGAAGACTCTGGATTCAGGCCCCAGCACCCGCCCTTCCCCCTCAAAGAAACAGTTTAGAAGGATGAACCATGATGAGAAAAATAGATACAAAAGAGTAAGAAAAGCATCTTAGTCATACTGTTGAACCTAACAGGGGGCATTCAACACTACCGTGAATAAACCCTCTTTTCACTTAATCTTGTTCATGCTAACGTTGCATTTTACCACCCAAAAAAATTTGTCAACTGAAAGAGATGCAAGGCAACAAATGTAGCTAAGTGACAGCTGACAGAAGGAAGGAAGAAAAACAAGTTACGTGACTCAGGGAATTCTTTCAATGTCACCAAACTCTTACAAGGATTCAAAAGTTTATAAACTTCTAACCAGAATTATTGACATTGAATGACATCATACAACTGGCTTGGGCAATCAAATTTGGGTTGAAAAGCCAAAGAATATTGTAATGAATGAAAGATTTACTAACATAATAATTAGAACACAATTTCAAAAAGCCTTGAAAAATGCCAAGCGGCTATTAATGAATGCCAAGTATTAAGAATTTAAACAAAGTGAAAAAAAGACAACCGTTACAATGTGGCTGTGTTATTTTGATCACTAGCTTCCAAAAGTCTGTGACAAGATGAAAAAAATAAAAATAAAATCACAAACTCAGCTCTCGACACTGCCCAACAATTTGAAGTGTTAACGCTTCAAAACAAAGGCTCTTAGAATCTGAATGCATTTTGAAGTTCTACAAAAGATACTATTCTACCTTGACTTTGAAATTTTAGTGCATAGCCAACCATCTACAAGCTCTTCAGATGTATACACATAGCACAATTTGTCTATATCTGATTTTATAAAAACTGCATTTTTAGGTAGTGCACCTTTGAATAGACAGCCCATCGCATTTTGTCATTATGTAATGTGTGCTAAGAGCAATTGGCTAGGTGCTGCTTTAAAGCTACGGATCTGAAGTCATTTTTCAAATGGAAATTAATTCAGCAGTCTAGGAAAATACTACCACAAACAATGCCCTGCTGAATCTCATTAAATCAATTTGGAAAGGCACATGGGCAGAAAGGTAAAAATAAATCAATAAGACTAAAAGGGAAGAAGTATATGGCTTTGCAGAGGGGAAGACGAAGGGATGGAGTTATACTATGGTTGCTAAGTGACAGTATTTTAAGTAGAAATTATTCGTCTCGCTTGTAGGAGAGCTTGGAGGACTGGATCTAAATACTGTTTGCATATGGTCTAATTTATACAAACTACATTTCCCCCAGCCATCCTCCCTCCATCTTCGAAGAGATGAGCTTTCACAGAGGAGCCATTGCCTAGCAACAAGATGCTAACAAGGCAAGCTGAGCTCAGTCCCCTGGAACAAGCTCCCGCTCTCCCACTCCGCTGCCTGCTGCAATGACCTCCGCACAGGCAGATGCCCTTGAGAGAATCACCTTAACAACCAGAAAGCCGCAAGAGGAGAGTTTCGCTTAAACCTCTACAAAGTCAAAAATGATTTTTTCAACAAATGCGCGGTGTTCTCTCATCTGTGCTCAGCACACAGCACAAAGCAGTGCCACAAACACGTTTTTATCGCATTTCAAGCCTCTGACTCTTGTCAGTACTGAGTCACATAACTGACCGTGACTAGGTCTATCTGGTCTTACCTGAGAATGTCAACTGTTCGCTGAGATCACCTTTCTCGTGGCCTCAAATAGGAAACTCCTATCCCCACCCTGCAATAAGTAGGGTGGCAAGTCTTTCAACCTTGTTTCCCACAATTTAAAAATGCTTCAATTCACACTTGCTGCTACTATCACTTTGATATAGATTCTAAGCATTTCTTGTTTGTATCTCTTTAGGAAGTAAATAATAAAGGTGTTGGAGATAAAATTGTTTTAAAAACCTTAGCTTTCACAGATGCCAATAAGGCACCACAAGAGCAAACAGAAAAGATGTTCTGTGGCCGAGAAAAATCAAGGAATATTGGGGAAGGCTGCCTGGAGGTGATACCTCTACAGCGTGACCCGGGAGCCCACGAACAGTCTTCCCGAGAAAGGATGGGCGTGGCTGGAAAGTGAGCAGTGAGGGGGTGGGGAAAGGCTTTCTGGGCTGAGAACAAAGACATTCTCAGCATACGGGAAGCCTGAAACCAGGGAATATATCCCCCTCTACCCTTGTGGCTCGGTACTAATAATTCTTTTCACAATATGCAGATTAGCTCCGTAATTTGTTATTGCAAACCTAGGACACAGCCAACGAGTATTCACACATGTCATACAAAAGCTTCTGTTATTTCAACAATCCTTCAGTACGCCTCCCTGTGTATCAGGGTGGTTTGAATTAGCCTGAGGATGATTATTTTTAAGGATCCAGGACAATAGATTGGAGTGATTAGTAAAACAAAGCAAAACAAACCAAAATCCTCTGCCAAACTGGGACTACTCAAGAAAAATTAGGAAATGCGTTGTGAACAATCCAGCTTAGCCCTTGAGAAGGCTGCATTCTCACACGCTTACCTATTCCTACGTGCAGATATGATCTTTTTTTAAGAGCAGAGCAGACAAACCAATTGGCTAGGAATGTTTTTAAAAGATACAGCTTGTGATTTCATCTTTGACGGAATGCTTCTGAGAACACTACGCCCAGCGTTAGAGCTCCAGTCTCCTCTCACTTGTGGTTCAGGGTCTTCTCTTCTGTCTCTCTGCTGCCCTCATGTGAAATGACAGAGGACAGCATTTCAAAAAATCCTGGGTCTACACACCAGCTCTCAGTGTCCTCGGCGTGGAGCGGATGGAAATGGAGGGGTGACATGGCGCACACACAGCCTCTCCCACAGATTTCGTGAATCTGAATTTGTTGCGATCCAGTCACGGTGAAGATGACTTCAAAAAGAAAAAAATAATTCCAGGTCTTGTTTCAAAGACAGGAGAATTTTTTCAACAGGAGAAGATAGTTCATATGTAGCTTCTTCGAAATAAGAAACGTGGGGAGGTAAGTTTTCATTGGTTAATTAAGGTTCCAACATGTACACTTATGGAAAAATTATTGCTCCATCAAGAACTAAGTCTTACTATATTTCTTTTTTCACCTCAGTGGTGTTGACAGTATTATATTCTAGTACAATGATGTACGATAAGAATGTCACCTAATATTCCTAGTTTACTAAAAATAAGTATATCTAGTTTCTTTTAGCATATTGCTCTTTTTGCCAAGTTACATCATATTTAAAAAATCTGTAGTTTCATGTTGAGCCACATTTTCTAGAGAGCCCTTCATCTACAGCCGTCTCTTCTGTTAACTTTTGTTCTATTCCGTGTTAAAGAGATTGTAAATCATTCCAGCTTCATAATCCCACCTCTGCAGATGATGTGCCAAGAGTCGCCATCTTGTTTTATACCAGGCACTAGTCTTTGAATGACTCACCACAATCTAAAGAAAAAAAGGATGCTTCCTTCTGCCTCCAAACTTGCTTTCATTCTGATTTTTAAGAAAGTATTTGTAAGTTGTACCTCTTTTTCTTTTTTCTGGGCAAGCTGAACACTCAAAAGAATGCTGGGGATGGAAACCAGAGCCTTGCATATGCCAAGATGCATTCTATTACGGAACGACAGCTCCAACTCCAAACTTCATTTTTCAGTCTCCTTTCCCATTTCCTCTGTACTCCTCTTCCGTTTAGTCAGTGCTAGAAACTAAGACTTACAAAATCTTGGCGTTTATTGGTGAAAACTAGATAACCAGTGAAGATGTCTGGGATGAATGAGTGGATAGGTGGATAGCAAGACATAGAAGAAAAGACAGACAAACAATCATAATGTCGAACAAACGCTCAGGGGATGCTATGGTGTCACAGAATACAGAGTGTTAAAGCAGGGCGGGAGGACACAAGGGATAGGCCATTGTGATGGAGTGATTTTTGAAAATAATGTTGGCAAAGAGAATTGCAATAAAGTACAAAGGAAGACAGCAGAGGAATGATTTGCTCATAAATTTTATGTACAGTATCTACATAATTTCACAAAACTGCAGCCCGGACAGAGGAGAGAAGCGGTAAGGGCAATGAAGGAGTGACGAGAGTGGGATGGTGCCCATGCTCTGTAGCGTATTTGTAGTTCATTCTGTTTCATTACAAATTGAATCGGGATGATATTCACCAGGACATGCTGGGTGCCTCCGGCTCTACCTTGCCTTATGTTCTTACGGCAAACGGATCATGTGTTTGTGAACTGGCTGTTCCCATGGGCACTGGAGTTTGAAATTGGGTCTGACTGCCCATAGAATTAGATATTTTAACCTAACAGCAAAAACAAAAGCAAAACAAAAAGGAAAAAAAAAAAACATGAAGGGTTTTAAACAGGGAAGTGGCATGGTCTGACCTGAGTCTGTGTAATATAAAATTCCACAGCACGGTGTGATCAAAATTTCTTATTGTCACTGTGTGACGTCTTGCTTTGGTAAGATGAATGAACTGAATGAAGTTCTAAGGACCACAGGCCCTAAGTTTGGGAGTGCAGAACAGCTGCCTGTACTGCATGTCACGGTCTAGGTCCTGGCTTCGGTCTGGCACCACCTGGTGGCAATTGTCCATCCTAGGTTAATTTTGCTAGTAATGATTCTCAGTGCTGTGGCTGAGATTTCCAACACAGTAAGAACAATTCTAGGGACCTCTTATTCTCCTGGCACTGTGTAGGGAAAAAAAAAAAAAAAAACCTTGTAAGTTCCTTATCCATTTCCCAAAGGTGGAATTTCTAAAGTGTCCTCAATGGTTCTGCCATTCCCATCTTTGAGGCCTTCAGTGGAGGAGGAAAGCGTTAGCTTATCTTTGTGAGGACAGGACGAAGCAAAGCACCAATAGGGAATCACATTATGTCTAAGTTTTCTTAATCAGTGGTGATTGTCACAGGTTCTTGAGGCAAAAACCGCAGCTGTCTTGTGGAAAATGGTTTCCAAGTGGGAGAGGCTGTGTAGTTGGCATATCACAGAGAGGCAATTACTTGAGTTACTAACTCTCAAGAGCAATAATGGCTTTTTAAACTAAGGAGGCAAAGTAAGATAGAAGGAAAGGAAACAAATTTAAGACATTTAAGAAGAAAAATCAGTTTCAGTCAGTCGTGGAGGGTTATAGGGAGTAGTACAGGGAAGTGTCAAAAAACATGTGATTGCCCAAGGTTTATGAGATGGCTTGATTTATTGGTATACTTAAAAGGACAATTCTTGGAGGAAGAGACTAGAAGATTAACTTAGAATAAGTTACATTTGAAATCCTATGTGATATTGAAGTGCTTAGGCAAATGGTAATACACACCTAGAGCTCATACGATTGTCTGGAAGTTTGAATTTGAGACCTGTGGCTATAGAGATAGTGTTTTAGGTGATTAGCAAGAGGTGATTTTTGGATAAAAAACCGATTAAGAAGAAAAGAAGAACTTTGACGCAAGAAAGAGAAGAGAGCATTACAGAAACCATGAGAAGAAATATTTTGGGAAACCAAGCAAAGGATCTGGGCTAAAAGCTATTTATTCAAATGTCAGAAGTCAGGAGAGAAAATGGTCTTACCTACTGACGCAGAGAGTATAGGTGAGAATAATCATCCTTTCACTAAAGTTTAGCCATAAAGGAACAAAGAGGCTGGAATACATAGTATAGAGAAAATTTTGAGATTTGACAATACTGAAAGGAAGGGGTTTACAGTGAGAGAGAAAGGAGTACCAGACAGGGGACAGATATACAAGGTAGGGAACAGAAAAATCACCCAGGTGAGGTTCCTGAGACACTGATAAAGGATAGTGTTGAGAAGCAGGCCAGACGGGCCTTTGATGAGAGGAGTCATAATTCTACATAATTTGGGGGTGAGGAGGGTAAAGAGATACAGATAATGGGAATCTCATAGGCTTGTGGTCCTGAGCATTTCCTTTTGGTGTTTTGCCTCTTTACAATACCCCCTATTGCTAGTATCTTCAATATTTTGGGTACACTGTCTTGTCCATCCACTGTCAACTTATTCTGTATCTGGACTCTCCCTATACCACTGCCTTTAGAACAGTTTGGCAAGTTAGATGTCTTCAGGAGCCACCCCAAGGTATTCACCCTCCATTTAAATGTTACTTCTCCATTTAAACATCTTCAGTGACAATAAGAAAGAATATTGAGGAGGTGCTAATATAATAATAATCAGTGTGAGAAACAGGCGGAAATGGAAAAGTTGCAGTTAAGTTAGCTGTACATTATCTTAAATTTCTTTCCCCTTTATTCTGCTTCATTAAACTTTATTTTTATTATATATCCTTGTTTTTCTGAGCTCTTGTCATGTATATTATGTCATATTATTGAGCGTCAAGATTCAATTAATTCCTACTTCCTCAATGAGTTATAGTAATGATTCTTAACACGCATAAAAGTTCAGAAATGCTTGTTTGGTTCTCCCATGGCATAACTATGTTGGAATTGAGTTTCTCATGGCTTTGCCCAAAATATTCAGAGACAGCAACCATATCTCTATTAGTTGTTTAAGAGAAACCAGCACCATACTATTAATTTTACACATAGAGACAAACAATGAAATTATGCAATATTTTCCAATAGTCATTGACAAAGGGAACCAGGAGTTAAAACAACACATCTTCAAGAAATCACTCCCACAACAGCACTGTGCCAAAATTCAACTACCATATTTCTGCAGGAATGTTTAACGCATGGAACTATGCTCAAAAGCATTCTCTCCAAAACTTCTAGAATTGAGTCTGGTCCTAGTTCAGTTTTAATTAATGGTTTGACCTTAGACAAGTCTCTTTCCCGTTAGGTCTCAAGGATTTCATTGTACAAAAAGAACAGAATAGTGTGAGTAAACTTCATTTTCCTTCTTGTTATAAATACAAATATGAATATATTTTTAAAGAATGATTAGGGATGAATAAGTATTTTATATTTTAGGGATGGCCCTCAGAAGGTAATAATTTCAAAATTCAGTCTGTTCTTTTCATTGGCCATAGAAATTTTCTAAAAGCCAAATGATCCTTTCGTTTTGGTCATAAGCCAAATCATTCTTCTTAGGAAAAACCTAGCACCACCTTTAGAAGATTGAACATGAAGTGGCAAAACTAGAATTTTCTTTAAGTGCTTCCTGAGAAGTGGAGATAAGTACTAATTAAATAGATGGCTCCCCAGTACTACCTAAAAGGAGAAGAAACTGCTTTTAGATCAGATTCTGAGCAGAAAGTAAATATTCCACAAAATCATAGTGATAATAACATCACTATCATCAGACAACATAGTGACCCTAGTAATAAGCTTTTCACCTTGCAACTTGTGCCAATTTCTATCTGTATAAAATAGGCAGTCAAAACCCTACTGAATTTACTGGAAAGAAGTAACACTTCAATGAAATAAATTTATAAGACTGAGTTCCATTAATTGGAAAAATGAATAATCAGTGCAGATGAAAGAACTAGACTCTATTTATTCATAAATATTTAATCAAAGACCAGAATTATTAACTCTGTGGTTAAAAATTAAATCAATGAACCAAAGCATCTATGTCCCAGCTGAGTATTACTAAAACATGGAGGCAGACCAGGTGAAGTTCTTTCTCACAGTACGGTCACTTGGAACCTGGGACTAGAGTGCCTTACATGACAAAAGGGACATTGCTGTCAGGCTAAATTAGAACCTCCATGTGACAATTTTTCTGGAAGGCTTGACATAAACATAACAGCTCAGCAACAGTCAGAAAGGATTGGCCAGAATCAAAAAGGAAGATGTGATAAGAGAACAAGAGATCAGTGATCAGACAATTACATTATTTATCGCAAACTATTTTAGCCTTCACTTTTCGGCTTCAATTTACACAAAGCCTTTAAAAACCAAGCAAGGAGCAAAGGGAGAATCCTGAATATAATATGTCATATTTTTCAAATGACTCTGATAAGTTTTTTTTTTCTGTTTGTTCATGGTTTATATTTAGGTGACTGTGTTAGTTTTCTATTGCTGCCATAACAAATCATCTCAATGAGTTAGTAACACTGTTAAGGAAAAGCAAGAGTGATGTGCATGTGTGTGTTTGTGTGTACACCTGAGTTAACTGTATAGAAAATATCTACTTTTCACTAACAAGTTTGGGCTGAGCTTATTCCCAAAATTTCTTTCACTCTTCTTGAAATATTTTGAATTAACCTTCTCTTGATGTTATTAAATACAAAATCATAGGCTACTTCCATCCATTCACTATCAATAAGCAATTTGTGATGTTTTTTCTGGATAGAAATAATTTGTAGCTATCACTATTTGGTGGGATTCAAGAGTATAATTAGCTCTGCGTTCAGTCAATACAGAATTCAGTTTAGAAATTCAGAGATGAAGAAATTGGGGGTAAAATTATCAAGAAATTCGAGCCACTCAAGAGAAAGGGTAATGTCAGTTGTTTTATGACAGTTTATTGGTCTAGTGTATCAGCATAATATTTTATGTCTACCTGACAACTGGTAGAATTTTATCTGCCTTACAATATTCTATGCACCATCATTTCAATAATATGTATCCATGGTATCTTTTAATAAGGATAAGTAACCTATATAAAGCATTGCTTTTCAAAATATTTTCTAACAGTGCCTGGATTCCTTGCATTAATAGACTTGGAACCCGGGTTAATGCCTCTTTTAATCTCCAAATGCAGTGGAAAAAAATCTACCTATTCTCCTTCTTCATCAAAAAGTGAGACATTGTTGACTGTCCACTTTAGCTGTCATTGTCAGCTACTGAGTTATTACATGTTACTTCAAGAGAGGAGGTTGCTGTCATTTTTGTGAAGCACAGTGTCACATTCTGGAATTCATGAGTCAGTGGCAAAATGGCCTCTCAGAACTTGTTAACCCTTTGAAAGTGCAAGCAAGTATGTGTGTGCGTGCACTTACTGTTTGGAATCTAAGATCAGCAAACATCAGCAGTGACCAAAGGGATCTAATAAATAAATAACTATCATTTTTCTATTTGTTAAATTTGGTAAGCAAAATATTAGATATTTGGAGTGAGTTTCCACTGTGATCTTAACTACACCTTTTAAGTGAAACAATATTCATTTTTTTCAACCTTGGCAAACACTTCCGAATCTTGCTCTATACACAGAGCTAATGATTTCCTTACGTCTCGTATTATTGAGAAGATGGATGGAGGAAGCAGATACTCTGACCTCACAATGCTTCCATCTCTGATGCTAAGCCAGTTCTCCTCACCAGCAGACCCTAACTGTAGGCAAGAGTGCAAAGTTACTTGTTAACGTTGCTGCCAAGTCCAGTCTCCTATGGCAGTGGAGGTGGAGAAGGCTGGGGGTGTGTCCTGGGCAGGAGCAGATGCAGACTAAGGGGAAAAGTGACCTGGTTTCTGCCTCCCAGTAGGAGTGTCTTAAAACTGAATATATTGAAACATTGTCTTTTCACTCTCTCTTCCACCTGCCTCGCTCACCTCTCACCCGCTTCATGCCCTGTTCTAATGTCACCTCTTTGGCGAGACCTGCTTTCGCGACTCCAGAAGTTGCAAGCCCTCCCACTCCTGACTCTGTTTCCTTCCCTGCTTTGAATTCGATGTTGGCGCCATCACTGTGAGACAAGCTATGTGCGCCACTTGGATTGCCAGCCTTTCTTTGCTAATCCGTATGTGCCAATATTGTGTCTGCTTTGGGCCACTAACATGTCCTCAGGGCCTGCATCAGCAACACCTGTCATCCAATATGTGATTAATTCACATGTATTGATGAAGGAAAGAAAGTACAAACAAACATTGGGAAATAAATTTCTGTGCTAACTGTGTGTTAGGCAACTTTTCATTGCTGGGATCAAATAGCCAATATATACAACTCAAGTGAGAAGTGTTTATTTTGACTTATGGCCTCAGAGGTTATCAGTCCACAGCCACCTGGCTCCAAGGCCAGCAGAAAGGCGTAGCAGAGGAGAGCTACTCCACCCGTGGCAGCCAGGAAGGAGGGGGAATAGGAAGAGCAGAAGCCAGGAACATGAAATAACTTTCAAAGACACTCCCCTCCTCCATCAACCCAATTCCCTCAACCACACCCCTCCTATGAACATATTTGGTTACAAGCTCATCACTGAATTAATTCTTGGTGAAGATAACAGCCTCGTGATCCAATCTCCTTCCAAAAACACCCCCCAAACATGAGACCTATAGAAGATATTTTATATCTAAACTATCAAATTGTGTTTTAAAATGGAAATCAGCCTATTAATAACAAAACTCTAGAAATGTTTTTCTTTCCATTCCTACAAGTCACATTTATTACCTAAATTTTTCCCCTTTTATTGATAGTTATAAGTGCAAAATTTAAGGTTGACAATGAAGTTGAGGATTTTGTGCACATATGTATCTTGTCAAGGTGACAAGGACTTTCCTACTCTCCTTTTATCCCTCCCCCTACCCACCTCTTTCTCCCTCCCAGCCCTACCCTCCTGTTTCACATTACCTAAATTTTATCACCCACACCTCTCTTTCCCAGATGCCATTTTCTCTTTTTATTTAGCTGAAACACTTGTTTTGTTAAGTCTTTCCTGTTTTGTCAGAAGTGAGTGCTGTCTCTGATGAACACCACAGCATGTACCAGCACTTCCAGTAGCAATCAGCTCCTCCTGTGTGTATCTGAGGCATCATATTAAAACAGCAAGACTAAAATTCCAAGTTCTATGAAGGAAGCATTGATTTATGCATTTTCCAAGGGTTGCAGTTCTAAACACAGTCCCCTGCTGGAAGATGTTGAGGAGCACCAGCCCGGCAGTCAGATACTTCTCTTCAACTCTTGGCCCCACAAACTCTTGCTGTAAGCACTGGCAAGTTGCCTGATTTCTCTGAACCACTTAATAGCATTCCTGTGATTGTTAAATAAGATAAAGCTGTTAAATGTTTAGCTAATAAATGCTCAGGAAAGTATGCTTATTATTAGCATAGTGAACCTTAGAAATTTGTAAAAGCAAATTAATAATTATCATAAGTTTTTGAAGAATAAAATCAGTGCAAGAAGAGATCATTCCATGTTTTGTGATATACTGTGCTTCCTTAAGGTGAGTCACAAAACAAATAAATGTTAAGAGAATAGGTTTATGAGTAGGGGTCAAGTCTACCCTTACCACCTGTGATCTTCTGATCTTTTTTTTTTTTGTCCATCTAATTCAGAGAATAAAACATAGACACTGTAAATGATCAATGTTGCTATTTATTATCATGCTAGCAGGTAAATTTAAATTTTTTTTAATCTGGCAGACTATAGAACATTCACAAATTTTAGTAACTTAGTTTGCATGTCAGTATTACTTTTCAATAATAATAATAATCTTTTCAGAGTTTCTTATTGCCAGAGTCTTTTCTTTCCAAGATAGGACTGCACCATAGGTATTTAGGAAAATTTTCATTTTGAAACAAGCGATGTTTCAAAGAGGTAAATAGAACTACAAAAATCTTTTTATGTGTTTCTTAAAAGTAATCCTCAAAGCAGCTGTTATTGAAACATTCTACTTTCTGTCACCCATCGGTGTTCCTTCATTCTCATTAATAATTAATCATAGGTCTCTGATTCACTCTTGTACCTGCTAAAAATAGGAGACCATGAATAGGCTTAGATCCCTAGCAACAGAATATTGAATATTTCACCAGCCTAACCTGGGTATCTATTCACATTCTGAAAACAAATCTGTCTCAAAACTGCCAAGTTGAAGGTTATTTAATGGCAAAGTCAGACATGTTTTTTCCTGTTTGCAGTTATTCAAAGTGAATTTACTAAAAGCTTCAAAATTTCTTCTTTTCCTGCTTTATCTAGTTATAATAAAGCAAAAGAGCTTTGCAGCTATGTTGAGACCTATATGAAAACCGTTAGATACGAGTCCTGCCAAACCAGCACCAACCTGGCTGGTGACCAGTTGGGTAATTTTTTTGTTTACCATGTTCAATAAATAATGTATGTATGTTCAATAATAATAATAATGTGTACAACACTGTTACACAGAATTTACATATGCACTCATATAATCTCCAGAACAACCTTAATGGAAAACTTATGTGAAGGTTAAGTATCACCCTGAAAGTTACGTTTCTGATAAGGGAAGGATCCTGAGTCAAAGACAGTGTCTAGTGACTCCTAACTTAAACCTAAAGCAACCCACTAAACCAATAAACCACAAATCTCATTAACAAGTCTGTGTATAGCTTTTAGCATGAAGGTTAGAAACATATGTAGCTAGACAGATGTAGCAAGAGGTTGTTTAGTGTAAATATGATGTGTTCCTTACTCTGATATTCAAAACATTCAATTTGTCAAATTATAGACTGTGAATAGATTTCATTAATCCATAATATTAGTCAGGGTAAAGTTGTACGGATAAACAGGTAGTTTATAGCTCAATACAAAATAACAGAAACAGCAGAAGTCAACACTTCCTGGGCTTAACCAAGAAGAAGGAGCGGTATTTTATTTTTATTTTCCCCAACTGAACATCATCTTCTCCCTTTGTCAGATGGATGGATGGATAGAGTGAAGATAGATAGAAAGATAGATAGATAATCCCTGCTTCCACCTTCCACAGAAACCCCTTTTCTATTCTTTTTTTCTTTTGCCTAAACTAGTTAACATCAACTCGGAAGCCACAGCTCTCTCTTTGAACATTTGCCATGTCTAACATAATAGCCACATATGACACGTGCTGATATTCAAGCATAAATCAATTAAAATAAGCAAGTATAAAGTAGTTCCTGGACTTGGGAGCTGCTAAGTGGGCAGAGGAGTGCTTGAATACTAAGCCCAAGGCCCTGTACTCAATTCACAGCACAATATAAAAATTAGCTGGTTGTGATGGCACAGTTCTGTGATTTTAGCACCTGTGAGGCTGAGACAAGAGGATTGCCATGATTTTGAGGCCATCCTGGGTTACACAGTGAGCCCAGGACCAGCCAGGAATATAGAGCAAGATTCTGCCTTTAAAGAAATAAATATACAAATAAAAAACAATGTAAAAAGTAATTCCTCCATCCATTTGCCACACGTGGTTCATGGCTTTTGTTGCATCGCACAGACACACAACATGTTGATCACCACCAAAAGTTGTCTGGAAAAGTATGGCTGCCACTGCAAGTCCAATTTCCTAGAAGCGGCCTGACTCATCTTCCCTGAGCTGCTCTGTTTTTCTGTCATCACAGAGCTACACAATTAAGCCATCTACTATAAACATCGAAATTATTTGGCAAAGCTTACTTCATCAATACCTTTGAGTCTGCCAACATTGTTTGATCAAAACCATTGGCAAGAGTCTATAGATTTTTTTCAAGTGTATTTCTTTTTCTTACATGACATCCTTCCAAGTAGCTAGAAGTACAGCTTAATACATGTGAATTTTTAAATTAAAATGTAATTGCCTAGCTTCTTTCTTTTTGTCTTTCTTTTTTTCTTTCTTTCTTCCTTTCTTTCTTCCTTCCTTCCTTCCTTTATCTAAAAACTTTATTTTACTTCTTGCAATATTAGGAGAAAGTCATCTTTGTCACATGGTTTTCTATTCTGATATGGGCTCCCCTCGCTTTATCTTTCCAAATCATATCCAAATGAATTAAAAAAATCTGTATTTAATTTCCATAACATACTATCATTGACAAGATGATTCAGCTGATGAGTCAGCAACTATGAACATTCAGACAAAAAACCTCACATATTTCTAGATAGTTTTATTCTAAATATTCAAATAGTTACTCCATTGAATCCACAAATACATTTACTCATCAGATGTTTAAATACCATGTATTCTACGGCTGGTTGTTATATTAGGCGTGCCCTTCATGTTCTTAAAATTGGGTTCATACTACTGAAAAATTTTAAAAATGATGTTACCCTTCAAGTTTCTATAGGGTTATGGTGACCACCTAAATTCAAATTTCTGCTAACAGTCTCTAAAAATCCCAAAAGGAAACAATATATATATGTATATATATATATATATATATATATATATATATATATATATGAAGATCCCATACTGACAGCGTAATTTGGGGACAGAGAATAAGACAAATTTTAATTTAAAAATTAAAAGCAGAAATATATTATACCTACTCATACCACTACTGGGTATAAATCTGAAGAAAAGAAAATTAGTACATTGAGGAGATATCTCCACTCCAACCTTGATTTCAGCACTATTCTCAACCATCGAGGTGTTAAATCAGTTTAAGAGCCTACCATTGAGTGAATGAATAGAGAAAATGTGACATAGATAATGACAGATAAATGAATATTACATAAGCACAAAAAGAATGAAATTCTGTCATTCATAAATATTGATCATGGAAAACATTATGCTAAGTAAAATAAGTTAGACTCAGAAAGACAAATACCACTGTTCTCACCCTAATGTAGAAGTTAAAACAGTTAGTCTTATGGGAAAGGTAGAAGACTGGTTGTCAGAGGATGGGATGATAAAGAGAGGTTGGTTGAAAAGTAGGTATAGAACCATAGTCAGGTAGAAAGATTAAGTTCTAGCTTTGGATAGCACTGTAGGGTGACAGAAAGGCTCTTAAGTCCTCTAAGCACAAAGAAATGGTAAATGAGATGACAGACATGCTAAATACTCTTATTTAATTATGACAATTATGTACATGTATTGAAATGCTAAACTGTACCCTGCAAATATTAGCGATTACCATGAATCAATTAAAAATTTAAAAACTAAGTAAAAAATAAAAGACAAGAATCACTCCCAAAAAGGGAAAGTAAAAATTATATGTGTCAGAAAAATAAGGATACAGTCAAACTGTAATCAAAGGTAAATTGCCCAAGTGCCTTAAGCCCTTTCTACCAATAAAAATGAAAGAGCAAAAGTAGACGAATTAAAATCCAAACCCAAGAACCTTGGAAAAACAAATAATGGCAGTGCCAAGGCAGGAAAATGATGAAAAATGAAGTAATTATTAGAGCTGACTTGCATCTGGGGAAGAGGGCTGCTGCCACCAGCAGGCTCTGGTGGCTCTGGCTCATGGTGGCCACAGCGTTGGCCATGAGCGTTAGGTGACCTTTGCTTCTGTTGCTGCTGGTAAGGAGGAAAAAGTCATGTGTGACAGATGTACCTGTCCCATTGTCAAACCACAGGATGACGTGATCCACAGCAGCTTTCAGTTTTTGGAGAGTATGTGGCCAAAATCCTGTTCCAATATATTTCAGGGGTCAACATACACAGTACTGATTTCCTGGAGAATAGCAGGAATGTGTAATACTGGCTGCGTTGCCTTCAGTTAACATGCCAAGCTTGCAGAAGAGCTGTGAAATTTTTTCCAGTCTGCTGTCTCTGGACTCAATCTCTTGAGGCCATGAGAAGACTGACACCCCCTTAGGCCCTTCATTCTGTATACAAGGCTGATGGACTACATATAGATGTCTATTCTTCATTTGAAGCCTCCTTACTGACCACCACAATCTAAGAAGGATCCTGAAAGGTTGGGGTGTAGTGCATGCCCTCTCTAGAGGACTTCCCGTAGTCGGGCTTTTGTGAATTCCCATTATGGTGATGGAGTGAGGTGGACACAGCTGAGCCAGCGGAGTTGAGCCCAGAGGTCAAGAGCTTTGACCTGAACATCAACCCGTACCAGTTCTCCACTCTGGCTGCCCCTGCCTATTGCCAACCTCAGACTCAACTTTCAAGTCGGAGACAAGAAGCGTAAAACCAGGTTGCTCTAGGGAGATCGTATGGAACAATGAAAGGACCCTAACTCTACAGGAGAATACATGCAAATAAATTTCTACCTTGATGAAAGAAACAAGTTCTTAGGAAAAAATTAGAATTAATAAATTAGAATGTTGCTTCTTAGAGTTGGAAATCATTGCCTTATTAACTGAGGATAACTTGACAAAATACACGCAGTAAGAGAAAACTACTGAAAAAAGGTACTAATTTTTGAAGTTATTTTGTACAACTCTAAAAATAATAGACATGAAACAATAATTTTCTGATAAGTTTAATTGGTCAAAATGGATCCCATGAACTGAACTGGCTTAAGCAGACTAATTTCCATATTTAAAAAATGGTTTTTTTTTTAAATGACAAAAAAAAACTCGTCAAAAGCAATAGACCCAGATGACTGTATATAAGAATTCTACTTAAGTCTCATACATCAGAAAATCTTGATTTGGTTTAAATTGTCCCACAGCATAGAAAATAATGGAAAATCTCTGAAGATTCTTTTATAAAATATGCATGACATTGCTAATTAAAACTAATGAAGATGAAACCAGAAGCCCACTTAATTATGCTTGTCCCACACATGTAAGAAACTATTTCCTCTGTTGTGGAACATGGAGGGCAGTAAACACGGAAGCCCTAGGTTGGCTTCCCACAAGCACTAAGCACCTACCCTGCCCTAGTTTCGCTGCTGGGCACATTTGAGCCCAGATTGGAACTGCTGAATCCACAGGCCTGGCTCTGCATTGTTCAGAGAATGGCAGGAGAAGTTTTCTTCTTGGCCTTCACATCAAAACAGCTTCTTGCCCCATTTCCTATTTCAGGTTTCCTAGTTTATCCTTCATTTTCTCCTTT
Organism: Ctenodactylus gundi; assembly: GCA_004027205.1. Taxonomy (NCBI): domain Eukaryota; kingdom Metazoa; phylum Chordata; class Mammalia; order Rodentia; family Ctenodactylidae; genus Ctenodactylus; species Ctenodactylus gundi. The sequence goes on from PVKB01002571.1 coordinate 65,363, forward strand.
GGGTGGACTGGGAGATGGCGGGGTAGAGTGTGCAGGCCTGGTAGACCCACTCTGGGATGGGAAGAAACTTCTACAGAGAAAAAAAAAATTGACAGCTTTTACTAAAGCACGGTATTCTTGAAAGAAGTAGTGAAAAAATAAGATTAGAACGACAGTTCCGAGTGATGAAGGGCAGCGAATGCCTTTACTCTGTTTTTAAATCAGGTCTGTTAGATTTCCTGAGGTTTCCCAGTAAAGGAAACGCTTTCAAGAAAAGTAGTGTTATAGAAAGGTAAACCCAGTGATCTACAGTCACTCATGAGGCTGCTGCATTACCTTACGTACCTTTGCAACCCACAGAACAAGAGTCGGTGTTCTCCAAAAACGCGTTGAAATACTAGCTTGCAGACCTAGTCTAGACCGACAATCAGCGTCTCCACATCAACAAAATCTTCAGGGAAGCTGCGTGCACATTAAAGTAGGAAAAGCAGTGCCCTAGATATTACAAAATAACACATGAAAAAAGTGTGAATCTCAGAGATTGTGCTTCAAATGTGGTCAGGAAGGACAGTAGATTTCGAGGTTGGGTTACAGCTAGGCACAGTGGCACACACCTGGAACCCCAGCTACTTGGAGGTAGGGGGGAGAGTCACAAGTTCCCTCAAGTCTTGCTTGGCGAACTTAGGGAGATTCTGTCCCAGCATCAAATAGACAAGGAGCTGGTGATGTATCACAGGGGTACTGTGCTTGCCTGACACGTGAGATGCCCTGGGTTCAAATCTCAGCAGCACAAAAAAACAACAGCAGCAACAAAAGACAGAAACAAGGAAGATTTGTTTACTCTGGGTTGACAAAGCTGGCTGAAAAGCAGATTCACTAAGGGCCTGACCATAGTTAATCATGTACAGCTGCTCTGCTGCATATTTTCAAAAAAATTTTTTAAATCAGTAAATGTAGTGATATTTCAATTTGTGGAAAAAAATCAATAAAAATCCTGCTATGACTCCTTGAGTGCTCCAGGATTCTGCCTGGGTTACGTTTGTGAAGAAGCTGTCTGTTTGGTTTTCCATTTTCCCTCTTACAGTGTGGGATTCGGAGTCTTCCCTCAGAGTTCCTTTGTCATTAACCTGGGCATCTATCCAAGCCCAAAGATAGCAGGGGAAATTATAGGCTCTTCCTACATGCTCTTCTTTTTAAAGCAACCAGATCTAGTTTCCATATTAGCAAATCTCAACCTTTCCATATTGTAGGATGTTTTTGTTTTGGGCTTTTTTTTTTTTAACACAAGCACTTCCATGTCTTGATCAAAACTGAAAATCTTCAGAAAAATCTAAGCTCATTAGTAGACAGTCAAGGTTGTTGGTTTATAGTTTTTAATTTCTTATTGAGCTGAATAAACATAAGATAAAAAAATGTAGCCATGGGAAAGCATCTGAAAACCTTGGATTCTGAAAAAACTACCAATCATTAATACAGGACCTTGTCAACTTGATTACTAGCATGTAAAAAATAATATGTATGCATCGTCAAGTAGAAAGCAGTCATGATGACAGATGAGTTCCTGTGTGTAACTCAGATCTACCAGCTTGGACTTCAGAACATTTAACTTAGTTAAGACAAGAAAACTTAGCTGATCTTGATAATATCCTAGTCTCTTCTCAAAAAAAAAATTAATCTTCAGGCATATTGAACATTTTTGTATTTTATTATTCACTGAATAGTTCAAAAATCAGGTTTCAGAGGTCTTCAAGAACTTTTAAATGGGGAATGGAGGAATAGCACAGAGGGTAGAGAGCTTGCTTAGCAAGCGCAAGGCCATAGGTTTGGTTGCCCAGCATCACATAAACTGGGTGTGGTGGTGAGCATCTATAATCCCAGCACTTGGGAGGCAGACACAAGAGGATTGCCCAAGAGTCTGAGGCCAGCCTGGCCACATAGTGAGCTCAGATGAGCCTGCACTACAGAGTGAGAAATTCTCACACACACACAAAAAAAAAAAAAAAAAAAAAAAAAAAAAAAAAAAAAAAAAAAAAAAAAAAAAAAAAAAAAAAAAAAAAAAAAAAAAAAAAAAAAAAAAAAAAAAAAAAAAAAAAAAAAAAAAAAAAAAAAAAAAAAAGGCCCTCCAATGAAAGAAAAAGATACAATCTAATAAATTTTAAATTGACATTTCAATAAATGCATAGCCTCTTCTTTTAGTCTTTTAGTGTCATTATTAATATCTCTAGTTTTTCTCCAAAACTAACCCATCACCATAATCATCTTATCCATCTTCTTATTTCATATGTAATTTTCTCAAAAATATATTTCTATATACCACTTCAAACACCTAATTTCCAAAATTCTAAATTTAAAAGCACAAAAAAATAAACACATGAAAAAGCACATAGGAGCTCTCTGGTCTCTATAATTCTCCTACACAACTAACTTTATTGTATATGTAAATAAGATATAATACATGATTTTTTTCTCTCTCTCTTATGAGTTGAAATGCAAAAACTCTTCCTCTGTTGCTCATAAATTTTTCTCAAAAGTATAAGTACACATTCCTTCGGGATATATTAATTCAGAGCAATTATGAAAACTACATTGCCATTTCACTGTTTCTTAAGCTGATTATTCAGATTTAACATTGCTTCCACTAATGTTTTTGCTTCACAAAAATCTTGGTAGGATGATATCAGGTATCAGTTTAGGCATTTATCATTAGAATAACAATCTTCTTACCGGATGGTGGAGACTATTCAAGAAATGATTTTAAAAGTCACAGTTACACAAATGATGCTTGAACAGACCTAGCTGCTAGATTACACTAAATAATTAACTTCATAATATCAAAGTCTCAATGGATTACAGAAGTTATAATTGGTCAAAGCAAAGAAGAAAATAAATGAAGCACCATTTCCTGAATTGGAGTCCTGGGAATTGCCTGTAGGATGAGTAATTTTCAATTAAACCGAAAAAGGCACAATATTGAAATCAAAGTCAGTGAATAAAGAAAATTATCCGAAGTATACATTTATGTTCACATACTCTGCAGTTTTTGGAGAATGAGCCAATTATACAATGGCAGCATTTTTATGGTCAAAGTTATGCCTGTTTTATGTCTATGACATAACTTTTTGTTAATCTCAATGGGTTTGATCTAGAGGAAAGTCATTTTCACTGTATTTTGACCTCAAATGAAGTATTATCTCAATTTTGTGCTTATAATGAAACATGCATTATTTTATTCCCATATAGAAAAAACCTGAATTTTCTTCCCTTTTTTAATTTTTCTGTTTTTTCAATTTCAAAGATCTTATAAAACTATGACTATGGTGATGTAATACGTCTTTGCTTGGGTGATTGTTACTCATTTTTCATACAAAATTGCTTTGAGAAAATTGTTTGGTGTATAGAGACTTCAAACATGCTTTCTTAGTGGAAATAAATGTGGTCTTTTTAAAATCTTCTCTACATGATTTTTAGAGAAGGAATAAAATTGGGGGGGGGGGGAACCTTCAGTGCTAGCAAATACAACATTCTCCAAATCTTTTTAGCACATTAAAACATTAGTATAATAAAAGAGTAGAATTCCTTTAGAAAAAAGATTATTTACCTCGGAAAAATTACATATAGTATCACATATTGCCTTAGTTTCTTTTTCATTGCTGGGACAAAATATCTGACAGAAATTATAAGGGGGGAAAAGGATCTATTTGGAAGGCTTTCAAGTCTGAGGACAAAGACAGTCCAAGATGGCCACCAGCACATGCAGAGAGCTGAAGGGTCCAATTGCTGCTCCACCGTGAGGTAGATCACCCGTCTGAGACTGCAGGACAGCTGGTGAGAGTCTGCTGCAGATCTTGGTTGTTCAAAAGACCATAGTGAATACTGAAGACTGAAGATCTGAGGTAGACTAGTGCAAGTCAAGACTGGAGCAAATCTGTGATGAAGATCTGAGGTATTGAGCAAGTAGACAGTTACGAAGGCAAGAGCTTTCCCAGAGGACAAAGCTGTGACAATCTTTCTTCTTCCTTTTAAATAATTCAAGCTCCCAGATGGGTGTCCCACATTGGGGTGGGTGTTTTTTCCTCATTTGCTGGCCACAAGTCACACACACACACACACACACACACACGCACACACACACACCACATGCACGCACACACACACACACACACACACACACACACACATGTTTTTCCTTAGATGTTTCCCCTATCTTATAATATTTTATTATTAAAATATATTAATTTTAAAAGAAATATCTCTCTTGAGAAATGGAGCTATCTCTGCTTTTGAATAACCAAAGACTAACTATATAATTTAATAATATATATTCAAATGATTTAACAATTGAAATAATACAGGCAGTGAATAGTAAAGGCCCTCAGACCACAACCAAATCAACCAGAAAACAGTCATCCAGGTGTAAAAACCTGTTGAAACTGAAAAAAAAAACCTTAACACTACCTAAAATTTAAATATGCTGGAAACAGATTATTTTACCTAAAATTTTATGTTGGATGAGATTCAGGCTACTGAACTGTTTAGCAAACACATTTTTGTTGTTACTAAGAGGCTAGGTGCTAACAAGCATGACATCATAACATTTATTTGCATAAATAGTAACCTTAGAGTTTAACTTATTTCTATAATAAGCTATTTTCAAAATTAGAATAAGAAGTATAAGCGTTCAGTCCACAAATATGTACAGACTGCCTTCCACTGTACTTCCTAGGTAGTCTCCTCAAAGCTGAGTGTGTGGTACATTGGCTTGACTCTTGCTTTCGAGGGGTCACAATCCACGAGCGATGCAGCCACTCATCAGGTGTAGAAGTGAGTACGCAGTTGTAAGTCATTGAACAGTGCACTGTGAAATGAAATAACGGATGAAGGGTGTTCATTGTGTAGACTCAGTGGCCACACAGGGCCTTTCTGGTGGAAGGGACTTGTCATCTGATGTGGTTGAGAGATTCCCCTGGTGGAAATAGGAAACGAGGTCTCATCCAGAGAAAGTAGATTATTCATTTTGTTTTGTTTTTACTTATAGAACTGAACTCTTTTATAAAAACAAAGCATAGTGCTTAACTGAGATTTCATTAGAACTCAATGAACCTTTAATTATTGAATCTAACCATTGTTATTCTATATCTCGTAGCAAAGGATTTTGTGTTGGACTGTGATAAAACTGGGTACATTACTGAAGAAAGTAATATTTCAAGTAAAATTTACATGTTTATTGGCCACTGATATACACTGATTGTAAAGTTGCCTGTACATATACAAAAACTAATATAATTAAGCATGCATACAACTGGCCATTTATGTCATGGATATTTTTGCTTCCTTTTTCCTGCCACCTTTATAATGTTTGCCTTTTCAAACCTCTCCCTCACCAGCTTAATTATGTGCAATGATTTTCTTTTTGGGGAAGTAACTGTAAGGGGTCACTGATTTAGAATGAATGAGAATCCTGTGTTATGTGAAAAAATTTCCCAGATATCACATTATGGGGAGCATACGGTTCCTTTCCCTACCTAAGAATCTTTGTGGCCTTTTATGGTCACTATTACCCAGGTTAGAGTAACCAGCAGAGGACCGATGGGGTGCCACCACACCGTTAGCACTTCAGGGAGAATCTCAGACACATTTTTGCATGAATAAGCCATGCTTTCTGCCTATGACTCTTTTGAATTTAATCTTCTAGTTGCATAATTCAAGCATTTCCCCATCTCCCCAGAGCTCGTTAACCGAGCTCTGTTAACCACCCTCTCCTTTTTTCTACGCTTCTATGACAGCAGTCATGGGCATTTTGTGTTCCTGATGTCATTTTTCTCTTCACATCATAAATATCAATTTTCCAGAGATTTCATAATTGTTCGCTTGGTATGAGCCATCTCAGACTCACTTGGGGTAGCTCTTAGAACTTGTAGAAAGAAATTCAACACAGTTACAGTAGTAGTGTTCTTAAACTAGCCTTTCCTTGCCTTTTGCTCTATCCAAATATATCTGCCCTAATTACTTCAAAGAGGCTATATAAAATTTCAAAGTAGTTATACCGTATGTAAAGAGATTTAAAGCAATAAAGAAGAATGGTATATCTACTTACTTAATTGTGGACTCCTTCCAAAGGATTAGGTTTTTAAGAAACACTGTAACTTGAGTTTTCTTGATTGTGCATTCTACAGGAATTTTGACTGGGAAATTCCATCGTTGGGATTGCTATTTGTAAGAGGAAAGGAAGCAGAAAAGAGAACACTGTCTTTAGTAATTTACAGGAAATTATGCAGATACATTTCAGAGGCTGGTTTCCATTAGTGCCTTAATTTAGGTACTGATGCAATGAGACACAAAACAGGAAAATTGAAGTATGAGCTGTGGGGATGGAAATAGAATGTCTACACACATAATTACCATGTTCCAGAGATGCCCTTCAGGTAATTCATCACCTAAATGTGTGCTTGTCAAGGTGGTGGTATCACTCTCTGTTTTACAGGATTCAGGAAACTTATATTACCCATATTTTCTGTACCCTATCTTGAATACTGTAAGACTGAAAAAGAAATGCAAAATGTCATCCCATTCACAAGGACCTTGTGAACTAATTGAGGAGCAAAGCTTATAAAGTATGCATCCATGAGACTATGCTAAACAAAAAGCTGTCTTTCTCTGTTACGTATTTGTTGCCATGACAAAATATCTGACACTCAGAATTGAAGGGAGGAAGTATTCATTTAGCTCACAGTTTCAGAAGGTCTCACACAGTTCATTCATGGCAGCCGGCAATGGTGGAAGCACATGGCAGAGGCTGGAGAGCAGCTCGGAACATTGCAGACAGAAGCCACGAGCATGAGGAGCAAGTGGATGACTGGAGACTCAGGCTAGGCCGGAGCTTTCCCAAGAAGAAGCTGTAACAATGTTTCATCTCCCTTCCTTTTCTTAGTTCAAGCTGCCAGCTGGGCTGCCTGCACGTAGGGTGAGTGCTCCTAGCTCAGTTTATGGCCTGAATTCAATAACCCACCACTGAAAGCTTTGCCATGGGCACCCCCAGTTTCAACAAGTTGACAGTCTCTCCAGGTGCAGCTCTAAGCATCCACCCCTTCCATCCAGGCCCCATTTCCCAACAGCATATGGTGCCTTTGATAACCCACTACATCCAAGCACAGGAGACTTTTGGGCCACAGTATGAATCTAAACTATAGCACTATCTAAATTAATTATGACAAGTACAAGAAAGAGAGAGAGAGAGAGCAAGTAATCTGATATTTATAGATATTTACAGGTAAATCGTGGCGAAAGGAAATGGAGCCTGTGCTGTTATCATCAACACAGGTACTGTGATATGGACATGTTTCTGTGTGCAGTATGTTCACCTAAACCCCTCACCAAAGTGTCCTAATTGAAGGGATAAAAATATAGAACTGAAAAAAAATTCACCAAAAATGTAACTTAAAGGCAGGTCTCCATTTGTGATTCTGTAATAACACTTAAATTTTCAGTATTCTAATAACTGGTCAACTATGAACACCCATAGCTTGGCCAAAAATTCAGAAGTCAGTAACATAAAATTGTTTCTTCTCTTTTATAGAGATCAACCATGAGTGAGTGAGCATGAATCACTGTTGATTTCTGAAGATTTCCCATACCACAGAGGCCTACCGGGCACAGCTCCGCGTTTTGCAGAGGTCTGGTATTAAATCTTAAAATAAGTAGAATGCTTCCATCTAGTGGCCTGTGAACAAAACTGGAGGAGATGTAGCATTTTTTCTGTTCTGCTCTTCAAAAGCTACCAAAGTCAAGGCAGAGAATTATATTTAAATTTTAAATGATTTTGGAAAAAAAAAGTAGCATACCTTGGTTTAGTGTAAGTAAAAGCTTCTAATGAATAATATTCCAGATCAAAGAAAATTAAAATGCTTCAAATTGGGGCCTGATATTCTAACTATCATAATGTCTCTGTGCATATGCAAACTTGTCCTTGAAAGAGCTGAAAATTTGACCTAAAATCCAGTAGTCTTGACTCCTAGTCCAAGTTTTACTTTCTAGAGAAGGCACACCCTGTTACAGTAATCTGTCTCTTTCTGTCCCATCAGATGGGTTCTTGTCCTGCTCTGAATTCTGGAAAGATTCAATTCTATATTTGTACAAGTTTTGTTTCCTGTTGACAAGTACTCTGTTTAATTCTTTAGTGCATTGTGAGATAGACCATTTTGCTTGAGCAGAAAAAAAAATACTATTCATTTTACAAACACAAACTCCTGCAATTTTTACTGCACGTGAACCAAAGTCATGGATTATAGCTTTAAAATAACGAGTCAAGAAGGCAAGTTAGCTCCACATCAAGCCTGGGTGCACTGTTGTACTCAGCTGTCCTCAGAAACGCACACTCCCACTCTGCCTCCACCTGTGTAACTCCGTATGGAAAACACAAGGACTGAAGTATCCAAGCAAGACAGACAAGCTGAGAAGAAGACTGAGGCAGGTTTTTCAAACCACCACAAGGAAGACTCTTCGGCCAGCAACAGAGCTAAATTTACAAAGTGAACAGTCTTGGAACATGGTACAGTTGTAGGAGGCACCACAGAACTAACCCAGTCCTGGACTTTCTCCTTTATGACAGGCAATACTAGATTCCCACACCACACAGACTTCAAGTGACCCCTGCCTGCCCACACAAGAGCACACAGGGAATGTGCCAGCTTCAATAGCGAGTGTTGATAGTTGGCTCCACACATTTGCAGGCAAATGTTTGTTTCCTTCTAGTGCCATTTGCCAGAAGAGCCCTGTTTTTCAAGCCCTGTCCCTTTAAGTTGCATGCTAAGACAGTATGCTGCACAGTGGAGAGCCATTTCACGGGTCACATAATTTCATCATAACGTGACAAACACTAGGACAAGTGTCTGTATCTGCCTCTGACTCACAGCACAATGCTATAAATAAAAAGAGATTCCTTGTTCCTCCAGCATTACTCTGGTGGGGCACAGTGACAGAAGATGGGCCTGCCTTTCAGCTGGGATTGCACATCCTAGACAATATCAGATTTTGGAAGCAGATGGAGAAAAGAGGCAAAAATGTACATGCACATCTGCGCGTGCACACACACACACACACACACACACACACACACAGCACGTAGTTCTGTTCACCAACCTTCTTCTTGAATGGATGTTTTAAACGATTCTATTTCCTTACCATTTACTAATTTCTTGACTTGCCTTGACCAGGACAGTCACCGCTCTCTCTTACAGAGGACCAGTGGTCTCCTTGCTGAACATCTGGTCTTTTCACCATTTTTATGTTCTCTAGCGTCCTTCAACATCTGGCTTTTCTGACATACTGAATTACTCATTCCGAGAACAGCCTGCCTCTGACTTTCCCCCAAGGCCATTGGTTAGTAAGAGGGCAAGAAAACCTTTCTTTTCTTGAGTCTAAATATTTCTGTTTTGAATGTTTATCCTCAATAATTAAAAGCTTAATGCATATTCAAAAAATCCAAACATAAAGCCTGTGTGGCTTTTGGGAGGTACACTTGGTATCCGGCATCTAGGTCTCCTTCCACATCCTTCCTGTTCTTGCTGTAAAACCTAGTCTCTATCCCACCATCTTCCTACCAACCTTCCCTTGACCTAACAACCCTGCTTTTTCATTTCAATCGTAATTTTATACCAGTGTCATGGTTAATCTTGATTGTCAATGTGTTTGACATGAGGAATGTCTAGGAGATTATTAGTAAAGCTCACTCCTGCGTGTGTCTGTGTAAGCAACGGAGATGCGATCTGGTGGACAACGTCTGGCCCATGAAGATCTTGTCTTCATATCATGAAGTTTTTATCTTGGAGTCACTAAAGCCTCTGAAATGAGAAGCCATATGCATAAAGGACCTATTTGAATTAATAATACATCAAGTATAAAATTACATTTAATTTTTCATTTGTTAGAATGTGGTTGGATATTTGAGTAATCTCTACTTTTTAGCATCTTGAATAATGCTGCCACAAGAGTTGGTTTAAAATATGGGTTTATGATTGACCATCATGAGGTGGCCAGCCTTTTTGGAACTATATCTCTATCAATGAATTTCTCTTACTCAACTTTCAAAACATAAATGGAAATATGAGTTTATAACATCTTTTAAAAATTGGAGAGATTTGAGTTAAGCTATCAGAGGAGATCATACCATGAGCCAGAGCACGAGGATTTAGTCTGAAATTGTGAGTCAGGGAATTTCATGGAATTAATAATGTATATTAGTAAAGATGTTATTTAAAAACATGATCTTATAATGTAGAAATAACAATTGTTTACCTATGAAATGTGTGGCAATCATGACTCATAAAGATTGGTGATATGTATTATCATTCTATTAAAACTGACACTAATAATGGTTAGTAATTTTTATTACGGGTCATATAATTTTTCTATCAAATACATTTCTTGGGAAAATGAATACACAAGAGCAGAAAGATGTTAAAGAATTTAATTAAAAATCTAATTAATATACTTTCAGAAAAAAGTGTATAATATATATGTTATGCAGGAAAATTTTATAATAATGTAGTAAGTAATCTTACAATAATCTTATATCATTGGTTCAGAATTATATACAATGTACATATGCATATTTTCTATGTATATGTATATAATTATATGTGTATATAATGTAGACAAAAATTGTGTGATACATGTATGTCATGTCAATTCCACAAATTGAATGTAATTATTAAGTACTGCAAACACAAACTAATGAAAATAAGAATACTGGGGAAAGATGTATGTAGATGTTATAGCTGAACATCTATAGAATGCTATAGAACAAAAATGAAACAAATGCATACTCTGTGGATATTCATAAAAAAAAAATTAATAGGAAAAAAAGAAAAGCTTCATAGACCTGTAATGCATAGTAGAAAAAATACTAAGTCATGCAATAATGCATAATATGAGATGACAAAATAAGACTACATATCAATAGACTACAAAATAAGCGTACAAATATAAATCACTTATAGCAATAAAAATAACGCTAATCAGATTGGATTAAATGGTAACTTTCAATATATTGCTAGTTACAAGAAGCATGTGAGTAGACAAACTTTAAAAATAATTCTGAAAGTGAAAGGATTCAGAAAGATTCTCCATTCAAAAAGGAACATGGAGGTGAAAATATCAGAACCAGACAAAATAGTCATGGATTGGCAAAAATATGACATGAAGCAAAGTGGTTCATGTGTATCTATAAACATTACAATATATGACAAAAATATAATAATCATAAACAATCTATATAGGATAAACATACAAAATAAAAATCACTAGAAACGACTGTGGAACTTTACTTCAAACTTTAACGTAGTTCAAAAGATCAATGAAACAGAATTTCAAGAAGAATTATAAAATGCTTGTAATACTTATGATTAAACATAGAGAACATGTAAGCTTCTATAACATATATAAAATATTAATACTGAATTATTGATTTTAACAAAGTTTGGGCATTTTGACACATCCAATCCAAAAGGCATATTCTTTCCATATATACTTAGAGTTGAAATTGTTAGTTAGTAACTAGTATAGTCTGGTCTAGTCCTTAAAAATCTGAACCCTGAAGACAATCCCTAACTCTGATTTGGTGATGGTTTCATAAACTTAGATACCGTATGCAAATAAAACTCATACAATCTTTTCCATAAAATTTAGGCATATACTAGCCTCAATAGCTGCCTCTCTGTGCCGACACTCTAACCCCTGGAACCTGTGAATTTCACCTTCCATGGCAGAAAGTACAATGCAGATGTGAGTAAGGATGTTGAGGTAGGAAAACTCTCAGGGACTATCCAGGTAGACTCTCAATAGAATCTGGAGTATTTATGTAAGAAAAATCAAAAAATATAATCAGAGAAGAGATGAAAGCATTGTGATCATGGAAGCAGAGATCGAAGTGATGTGGCCAGAGCCAAGAGTTGCTGGCTTCCACCAAGAGTGAGAAAATCAAAGACAGAAGACATCATGTCTAGATCTTCCGGAGAAACGGCTCTGTTGACATCCTGATTCCAGGGCAACAATGCAATTTCAGTAGGTGGATGGTGATAGAGTAGATTTTTGTCATGCTTTTTTTAGTGACTCAATTAAATAAAATAATATCCTCACAAGAGAAGAACAGCAATCTTTAGAAACTGGAAGTGTGGCAAGGCTGGATGCAGTGGAGAACCGGTCATAGAGGAGAAAACAAAGCCACTAGAGAAGTCGCATAGGCTGAAAGAGGGAAAATGTGTCTTGATCCCTTATTCCCCAAGCCTACACCTGCCCTCTGACCTACCGCCATGGTTACACCCCTGTCTCCTTAAATCCCCTGGGAAAGTCGCCATGTGACAATCATTTGTTCCCCCGTGGAGCAGAACAGAGCAGGAGAAGAGCTAGGGATGAATCTGAGTGCAAATAGCTTTAAGACCAGAACTCCCAATGCCAAAAGAACTCATAAACATTTTTAAATCATGAACTGTTGGATCATTTAAATTAAACTATTTCACGTTACGTAGGAAAGAAGTTCACAGAAAACTACCCTGCATACCTAGCTCCACACATGGGGTGAGCCTTTTGGTCTCAGCACACAGCCTGCTTTTGTGAAGACCTATTGTTTATTATGAGACCATTTTCTGTTTAATTGAAGCCCCATTATGAAGCCCTTGGGAACTGGGTCCATTTCATTATCATCCCTACTGCCTGCTACAACACCTGCTTCATGGAAAATTCCTAAGGAAATATTTACTGAACTCATTCCCATTAGAGGAAGCACAGCCTATCAATTGTTCTAAGGTCGTTCAAGTAATTTCCAGTCTAGTAAGAGTTACCTGGAAAGTCAAACAATAGAGTCTGCCAATAGTGTGCCTCTCAAATGCTTTGAAAGGAAGCGCACAATCTCCCAGGCCTGAAATTGCTCAAATTCTCTACCATCTGAAATATGAACAAATGGTGGGAGTGTTCTAACCACCAAAAACTTCGATTTGAAATAAAAACTAAAAAAAAAGATGTCAGCCATGAAAATTACACAGGTTGTACAGAACAGGTTGATACAAATAAAAATCTAATAACTCTAATAAATATTTATGTACTCATGGGTGGGAGGCGTTGCCTAGAGTTTTCTCCACACCCATAACTATGGAGGGAGAAAGGAAATGAAGGGAATATATGGCAAAAGAGGAATGTTTAAATAGAGTGGGAAGTTGACAGAGAAATGACTAATACTGTTGCTAGTTGTGGGTTTGAAATGAAAGAGACAAGTAGGCTGGAGACTTGTCGTCTTCTGCTACGGATCATCATTACAGCTCATGCTGGAAATGAGGAAAGGAGAGAAGGGAAGGAGATGGACAGGAAAAGAGACACGAAGGAATGAAAGGCAAAACCTACTATGGGTAGGCATTATTGAGAAAGCTGGCTACAGGTCTATTTCTCGCTTTTGGTCAAACAGTCCTGTACACATATAAAAGCTCATTGGGAGGGAACCCAACTTAAGTAGAATTAATGAAACCCTTGAATCACTTGAAGTTTGAATAATACTTTTTTGGCATTAATAGAGTAACACTAGACCTAAGTCAAAGAAAATCCAGTTCTAATTTCAAGAGAAAAAAAAACATATGTAGTTTGAATTGAAGAGGATACAAAAGACAAAGATAGGGTGGTGAGATAGGTTTCTTGAAACCTAGAATGATTGGAGGATCCTGCCAGGAAGTTTCGTAAGGCAAGAGACAAGCTTTGACTTTCAGGTTAGTCATGAGAGTGGCCTAATTTACAGATCAGTGGGAAAGATGCCAGACATGTAAGAATAAAGAACGAGAAGGAAAAAGGAGGATCTAGAAAAAGGAAAACTAGGAAGAACAGGAGAAAGGGGAATTCCTGCTGCTGGGCTTCTGTTTCAACAAAACAACATAAGGAAAAACCCCATTAAAGCTCTAAAAGAAGTCCCACCTATAACACCAGTGATGGCAGATTGGAAAGTTCTAGAAGAATCTAAAAAAAACAGAAAAGAAAAAAGCTTAACAGGATTTTTAAAATAATAAGTGGTTGAAATAAAGTGATAAGTAATTGAAATATTAATTTTGTTTTTAAGAGTTTCTAGTCATGAACTTATGTCAGAAAATATACACAATAGCATTAAGCAGAAAATATACCAATATTAAACCTCAAAGTAAGTCTAGTGTAGGTAAAGAATAACTTAATGGCAGTTTCAGCTATCTCAGTCCTTCCCTTTCTTTTCTAATGAATAAGAGTATAATTTTATTACATTGAAAATAGGTAAATAAACAGGAGGGACTCAAGAGGGGAGATTCAAAACTCACATGAAATAGGACAACATTTATAAAAGAATAGATAGATAGATATAGATAGATAGATAGATAGATAGATAGATAGATAGATAGATATAGATATAGATATTTCCCTTGCTGGCCGATGTAGTGATTTCTTAGAAGAAAGAAAGCCAGAATTTCAAAGCACATATCCACATCTCCATCTATATAGTCTCCTTAATTATGGAGAAACAATCAGGAAAATCTAAGTTGATAACAACCTGAAAATATAACAAATGTGAAACAACAAAAAGGCTTGATCGGGTGACTTATATAAACAAACCCTGAGATAAAGATTCACTGACATATGTCTTCCAAGTGTCCCCAAGAGGAACACATCAGGAAGAGAGGAGGTCAGGGGGAGACGAGCAGGGGGCCAAGCCAGGTGCACACCCAGCGAGCCCACAGGGACCTCAGTGATGTCCCATCCACGGTTGTGTGGGAGCAGTACTTCCAGGCCATCAGTGCCCTTCCTGCCATCTGTGTGCCCAGAAAGCATAGCAAGTTCCGACAGCTGGAGATAATTCCCTGATAGAGGAGCAACTAGATGGCCCCAGGGCAAAGGCCGTCACCGCTGTATGGTTATAAATATAGAGCTTCATTTTTGATTGGGTTAGGGAGGCGGGTAGCTGTGTACTACATTATTACATTAGATGCTTAATTTTATTGTAGTTAAATTTTGATTGTGATAATTACATTATGCTTAGATAGAAAAATATCCATTTTCTTACAAAATACATGCTGGAGTATTTAGATCAAAATATCCATGATATTTGAACTTCCTCACAAGTAAATTAAATGAAAAGGTGATGTGAATGCATATGTGTGTGTTAGCACATATACATACATGTAATCATATAAACATATGTATGTGAAAATTCATGTATGTGTGCATGTGTGTATGTATAAAAACTTAAAGAGAAATACAGAAAAGGCAAACAAATGATGACTCTAAGTAAAAAAATCTAAATGGGTTTTCACTTTGCTATATCTTTTGCCTTTCTCTAATTTTGGAAATGTTCAAAATGAAAAGAAATTAGCACTGGTCAAGGTCACTTTTTCCAAAAAAAAGTTTCAACTACATTACATTGTTGTATTAAGCTATATGAAAACATAGCAAAATATTGAGAGTAAATGAAGTGGAATGAAAAATGACAAAAATAAAGTCTTTATAAGAGAATATTAGAAACGGTAAGAGAAAAACAGATATTATTTTACAAAAATAAATCCATTCTAATTACTGTAGATTTCTCAATGCAAACCTTAAAGGCCAGGAAAGCCTGGAACAAAGTCTTCCAAGCCTTAGAAAAAAATCAAGTATCAAATCAGGTTGTTGTGTCCAGCAAAACCGTCCCTGAAAATTCAATGAGAAATGAAAATTTTTCATAACCAAGGATTCCCCAAAGAATTTTGTGACCACTAGTCCAGCATTGCAGAAAATACCTGAAGGAATCAGAGAGACAGAGAGACAAGAAGCACCAAAGAACATAGAGGAAAGGAAACATCTGAAGAGAAAGTGTAACTAAAAGTAAAAGCAAAGAACCAGCAATAAAGAAGAGGGAAAGGCAGGATTCAGTAAAAATCTTATAATAATTACTCTCAATGCTAATGATCTTAACTTACCAATCAAAAGACACAGGCTGGCAGATTAAAAAGCAAAACCCAGACATTCGTTGTCTCCAAGAGACACACTGAACCCACACAGACTGAAAGCAAATGGCTGTAATCTGAAGCTACATGCTACAGGAGCATCTATCCAACATCATCAAAATACAACTTTCTTCTCAGCAACACATAGGATTTTTTCCATAAAATACTATATCCTTGGACATAAGACCCTCTTCTATAAACACCAAAGAATTGAAATTCTTCCCTCCATACTTCCAGATCATATTGGAATAAAACAAGAAATTAATAGCAAAAGTAACTAGTCAAATACATGGAGATTATACAGAAACTATTCAAATACAGGGAGATTAAATAATACATTATTGAACAAGCAATGGGTCACAGAAGAAACCAAGAAAGAAACCAAGAACTTCCTAAAGTAAAATGACAATGGGAACACATCATACCAACATCTGTGGGACATAATGAAATGAGTACTAAGAGGAAAATATATAGCTATAAGTACACATGTAAAAAAAAAAACAGAGCAATCTCAAGCTAACAAGCTAATGATGCAGTTCAGAGTCCTAGAGAAACAAGAACAAGACAAATCCAAAGGCAGTAGAAGGAAGGAAATTTTAAGAATCATAGCAGAGATCATTGAAATTGAAACTAAAATAACAATTCAAAAGATCAATGCATCACAGGGTTGGTTCTTAGAAAGGATAAACAAGATTGATAAACCTCTAGCCAAATTCACCAACAGAAGGAAAGAAAAAGTTCACATCAATACAATTAGAAGTGAAATTACACTAGACACTGCTGAAATTCAGAGAATTATAAGAAACTATTTCAAACAACTATATTCCAACAAATTCACCAACTCAGGAGAAACAGATAAACTCAATGACAATATGATATAACAACATTGGCCAAGAAGATAAAGGAGCCCTGAATAGAGTAATAACCAGGGATAAAATTAAGGCAGCAATAAAGGATCTACCGACAAAGAAAAGCCCAGGACCTGATAAATTCACTGCAAAATTTTATCAGAACTTTAGAGAAGAGTTAGTGCCAATGGTCCTTAAACTCTTCCATGAAATTGAAACAGAAGGAATACTGCCCAACTCCATCCTTAATCCCCAAACCAGACAAAGACTCAACAAAGAAAGAAAATTACAAGCCAATTTCCCTAATGAATACAGATGCAAACATCCTCAATAAGATACTTAAAAAATAGGATGCAACAAATGATTAAAAAGATCATACACCATAACCAAGTAGGTTTCATTCCAACCTCACTGATCTAAACAAATCTTGAAATCATTATTGCAAATTAATGAGGCAAGACAGAAATGAGTATTTACTGATTTTATCTTCATTAAAATAAAAATTTTTCTTTTTCTTTGGCATTTTGGGAGGCTGAAGGAAAGAGGAGATGACACATTTTAACAGAGTCTGGGCTCAACATTTCTTGGGCCAGGTGCCAACTCCCCATCCAATAAATGGCTGGAAATATGGGCCAGGTACTATGGTTCCTTGTAAAGTGAGAAAAAGATGGGTGAGAAAAACCACCTGGGCTGAAGGCTGGTCTGCTCAGGGGCTCACATCCTTTCCACTTTTAAATGTCTTCTCAACCTTATAATTCCTTCATTCTATTATAAGACTTGAATTGAAACTTGGTCATTGAAAGCAAGCAGGGAAGTTAGAGAGATTCCTGATACAAGGAATGAGGCAAAAACCGGTATTATCAAAATAATAGTATTTTTCATTTCTTTTCGTTTGTAATAGTGTCCTTATTATATACTAACTCTACAACGTCAGGGTCACACTAATAGACGAAGAGCAGAGCCTGTACTGCAGAGTGAGACCCTGTCTCCAAAAAAAAAAAAAAATGCATTCAACTTGAGCAATTGTTGAATATCCGTACATCTGAATCATTTCTACTTCCTCTTCCCTTTCTTCACTCTTCATCTTTCCACAAATGACATGAAGCACCATGTATGAGGAGTTAAAAATAATATGTTGGGATAGGAAACGGGAAATTCCATCATCAACATAGACGTATACAGTCAGAAGAGTATATGGAGGCATGGGGAGAATGCCACGCAGAAGTGGAGGATTTACAGTGAGGCGTCTTCAAGCCAAAGGATTGCAAAGTTTCCCGGCAAACACCAGAAACTAGGAAGTGGCAAAGATTCTTCCCCACGGGTTTCTGAGAGAACATGGCCTTGCCGATGCATGGACTGTGCCATCCAGCCTGGGAAATGGTCAGGCAATGTTTCAATTAAGTTATCCCTCTATAGTGCTTTACTACTACCACTTGACAAAGCTAATGCAAACAGAGTATTTCATTTAATTCCTAAAACAACAGCTAAGGGAGAGGTACAGTTGTTCTCCTTTTGGAAATAAATACACTTGAAGTTCCAAAATACAAGCAACTTGCCAAGATCCCTGAGCTTTGATTCAAACTCACACCTTTTCTGCCTCCAGAGCCTGAGCTCTTAATCTGCTATCCTAGGCACGATTTAACCAAAATTCCATGTTAATTAGATATCCAATCTTTTCTCAACTTGGATGCCATGAGATAAAACTGAGACGTGCAATGCAGAGTCCCCTATAATGTGCTCTTGCCACTTATCGTTCAACAGTAAACATTTTGAAAATGAATATTCTGCTACTCATAATCATACTGGAACAGGAAGCCTAACAAAGATTGTCTTGGACAAACCAGCGTTGGTAGTAAGTCTAATCTTCAACTCATTCTCAATGCATCCATACCCCGAATACTAGCCAGAATGCCACCATAGCGTCTCAATAAATACAATAAGATAATAACAAAATACTGTAGCTTTGCAGGCATAATAACATGGTACTATAAGAATAAAATTGTATTTAATGAGTAACACATTGATTATAAAAGAAAGTTGTAAGAAAAAATTGATAACATGATTGATCTATGAAAAAATAATAATATATCTTTCATCTGTAACTGAAAATATATGAGCAGTTTTTCTAGATTTTACTCAGGCTTTCCACAGTTAAAAAAAGTGAGCAAGGTCTACCATGTTTGTGGCACTGCGTATTGGTGATCTATCTGGTATAGCAACTAAGCTGACACCAATACTGTGGAGACTATCATATGTCTGTCAAAATGAAAAGTATTGCTCTTACAGACTTATTTCCAAGATAGAAGGAAGGTAAACTCTTCCACAGATTTGTATATTGAAAGTCATTACCTTTATCTTCATCCCAACTTGAATGTTAGTGATACCAAGGAGGAGGTATTGGCTATTAGGAAGAACATTCTAAATTTAGGCTTCTGTCCAGATAGAGCCTTTGTTCCGAAGAAAGCAAGAGGCTCTTAGGAGTCAGCTGGCCTAGGCTGTTACCAAGCGATGAGGGAAAGCATTATACCTCCATGAGCCTGGCGTATTATCTATGTAATTATACAATACTATAAAAAGCTTAAATTAAGGTTCTCTAAGTTCTTGAAAGTCTGGTTTCCGTGACCTCTGTCTGGAGCTAAGTCAGACTCAACATAATTGTTCTTTATTTTCTCTCTCATGTGAGTATGCACTTACCTGACAAAGCAAAGTATAATCTGACTTAATTGTAGAGTCTGAACACTTTACATGTGTTTACCTGAGCAGAGGAGAATTGTTAGCTATTTTATGTGTCCTTATCTTCTTTAAGTTTTTTAATTGAGAACATAGTATTTTTGAAATTACACTGAATGACAGTTTAATATTTTTGAAATTATAAAAATGTCTTTTAAAGGAAGATGATTAAATGTATGCATAGATCATTAGAATATTCATGAAAAGATTTTAAGACATATATAGAAGGTTCTATCTTAGTTTCTTATTGCTGTGTAACAATCCCCAAAGTTACTTGGCCTTGAAAAATCAATAAACCCTTCTTATCCCGTGTTTTCTGTGGATCAAGAATTTGAAAACAGTTAGGTCAAGTGACCTGGCTCAGAGTCTTTCATGGAGATGGAGTGAGGGTGCTATCAGGTGCCACAGGCCCCCCAAAGCTTAATAGGGCTGTGGCCTCCTCCTGTCTACCTAGCTCACTCACACTGCATTTCCAGGAGGCCGCACTTCCTCACTGTGTGGGTCTCTCCATGGGCAGCTAACATTCCTCACCAGATAGCAATTGGTCTTTCCCAAAACAGATGTTCTGGAAGGCAGAATGCCAAAATAACTTAGAATCCGAAGTGATGTCAATCACTTCAATGATATGCTCTTGACTACAAGAAAGTCATTAAGTTCAGCCCATGCTTAAGAGAATCATCAGTAAATTTATGGTCATATTTTAAAACCCCACTGGGGTTATCACTCAGAGAGTCTGGGGGTACAGCCCATTGGTTACAGCACTTGCCTAGCAGGTACAAGGCACTCGGTTCAATTCCTCAGCACCACAGAAACTATGCATGGTGACACATGCCTGCAATCTCAGCCCCTGGAATGCTGAAGCAGGAAGATTACTGTGAATTTAAGACCAGGCTGAGCTCAGAACCAGCCTGAACTAAACAGTGAGATCCTGTAAGAAACAAAACATAGCAAACAAACAAACAAAATCCCACAGAGTCCACGTTCTTAGGGGAAAAAAAAGTACACCAACAGAAACATATAATACACTTTTCAAAATACTAAAGTCATCACTTGGAATTAGATATAAAATAATTTATTTAAAAATCTCTTACTTTTACTTTTTGAAAACATTTCTGCAAATTTCAAAAGTTCATTGTCCCAAAGAACCGTGGTCCACATTGTAAAATTAGCTATATTTAATAGATCAACTCAGAAAGAATTAGTACCCGTGATGTATTCTTCTTATCCATGTATACAATGTATTTTTAAAAAGGACTGGTGTGTAGTTCAGTGCAAAGACCCGAGGTTCAATCCCAGGTACTACCAAAAAAAAAAAAAAAAAACCTCACAAGAACAACAAAACTTTACAGGAAACTGTCTGGTGTTCATATAAAATCATTCATCTTGAAATCAGTTTATGAAGTAATCAAACAAAAGTGCCCATGGAAAGATGCCACGTGCAATACTGAAATATCTTTGTAGATCTAGAAAACAAGGCTTCACTGTCGTATATCATTTCCAATACTATAATCAATGTTAGATATTTGTGGTTAGCAGTGAATGAATCCAATTATTAAGCTACAAAAGATAGACAGAAACGTCATGAGTGGAATGAGTCTAGGGGCCGTAGGTGGAGAGAATAGGAAGGACAATTTGGTTGCTGTTATAACACTAAATGCTTATTTTTACACTCTTTAAGAAGTGTCAGAAAATTTTATTTGGTAATTTGTTTTTAGAGTTCTGTGGTGTTTAATTTAAAACTCACAATTTTCTCCTGTGGCTTTCTGATTTTCTTATTGTAAATAATTGCCTATGAAAAATAACCTCTTAAGTCATTTGATAAACATTGAAGTATTTTTACCTTTCTTACTGTCTCCGAAACATCCTCTTGGCCCTCTCAGAGTCCGCACCTGTGTGACTGAACACACACTGGGCTTTTTTTTCATCCGTTGCAACAACAACAACAAAAAAAAGGGATGAACAAGCTTCCTGTAGGCTCAGTGTGACTGGGCTCTCCATGTGCCTGTCCCTTGGCATCCCATCCTCCTCAGCCCCACGCTCCTCTTCCCCTTTCAGAGGCTCATGACCTGAATCCAACTAACAAACCATCTTCTTACCGGGCTTGGTAGCACACGCATGTAATGCCAGCAACCTGGGAGGCTGGGGCAGGAAGAATAGAAATAAGCTGGACTCCTCTGGTCAACATAGTGACATAGTGAGATCCTGTCTTAGTGTTAATATTAATCACAGTAATAGTAATAATAGAAAGGTCAGGGGATGTAATTGAGAGGGAAGTCCCTGGGCTTAGTCCCCAGTCCCCAAATAAATAAATAAATAAATAAAATTTTCTCTGTAAACCTGCTTTGATAAATTACCAAGAAGCGTTGGAGCAAAGCATGCATAGTAATGAGGTTTGCTAGAAAGGCCAAAGGGGAGGAATCGCAGAGCAGTTGAAGTGCCAGGGTAGCCAGGAACTGCTCAGCGGTTACAGCACCTGCTTAGTGCTAAGTCAAGTGTTAAGTACCCGAGTTCGACTCCCCAGCACTACAAAAGCTGGGAGTGATGGCACACGTCTGTAATCCCAGCACTTGGGAGGCTGAGGCAGTAGGATTGCCCTGAGTCCAAGGCCAGCCTGGGCTCCACAGTGAGTTCAGGACCAGCCTGGACTAGAGAGTGAGATCCTGTTTAAAAAAAAAAAAAAAAGTGTCCGAGTAGCAAGAACCCGGGCTCTGAGTTTGGCTCCCTAGGTCTCCATAAGCGGGCCTAGCGGGGCACCCCTGTCACCCCGGCACTTGGAAGGCTTGGAAGGCAGCTGTGAGTACAAAGCCAGACTGAAACCTTGGGAAGTTCCTGGTTTTGCGCTTGGTTTTGTTTATTCCTTTTTCTTTATGAGCCTGCAAAGGCTGTTTATTTTTTATGTTTTTATTCATTTAGTTGAGGCAAAGTCTCACTCTGTAGTCCAGGCTGGTCCAGGGCTCCCGAGCTCCCTGTGTCTCCCTGGCTGTCCTCTGACTCAGTGATTTTAGGGAACAGGCTCCGAGGCACAGCATAGTCCTACTGCCACCAGCTGTCAGCGTTGAGGCAGCTAGCAGGGGCCACTCGTTGTGGAGGCTGGGACCCGCGGTGTGGCGGCAACAGGCTACAGTTTGCAGCTTCAGAAAGGGGAACTGTCTTCCCGGGGCAGGGGAAGGTTTTTTTTTTTTTTTTTTTTTTGGGGGGGGGGAGCGCGGTGAGAGTGGGCAGGAGAGGCGACACCCACCGGAGGGGCGCCGGAAGAGGGGGCTGCCCTGGTCAGGAAGATCGCGGCGCCCTGAGGGACGAGCGTGGGCGGGTGACAGCAGCGGGAATCCGCCCGGCTGTGGCCGCCAGAGACGGGGCGGTGGGCGCACGGGGCGGTGGGCGCACGGGGCAGCGGGCGCACGGGGCAGCGGTGACCCGCCCGCCCGGGGGACCCTCGCGTCCCGCTCCAGCGGCGCGGGCAGGGTGCTGGAGAGGCCCCTGGCCAGCAGGTGCACAGCCCAAGCCGGCCAGCTAGGAGCGCGCAGCCATGGGCTGCCGGGGGCGGCTGCCCACGCTCCCGCCGCAGGCCACCGGCGACGTGCGGAAGGTCTGAGCTCCTTCCCCCTGCGGCCCTCCCCACTGTCCCGGTTCAGCCCAGTGGCAGGGTCCCGGGGGCGGGGGACCTTGCCTTCATCTTACTCCCCTCCATCGCAGGCAAGCCATTTTTAATATGCTGTCTTGGATCTCACGCGATGGTACTGGTGGCTTTCCCCGACGCAGCGTCCCGGGGCTGCCGGCGGAGGTGGGGCCTTGCTCCGGAGCTGTCCTGTCCCCGCGTGGCGCGCGGCGTGGACAGACTCTCTGCACCGCGTTACTCGTTACTAATGTCGTGTTAGAATCGCGCACGGCAGACTCCTGACATTTTGCGGGTTTTCTGATCAGCAAGCACGTGTCTAATTGCCGTCTCGTCTGTCCAACTAGGGAGACCTGGCCGGCCGAGAAGCCCTGGTTCCCCAGCAGGAGCCTGTGGGGACGTCCCGGCAGGCCGCCGCTGTGTTTAATGTTGTCAACTCGATCATAGGATCCGGCATCATAGGTGAGTGCTCCGTGTTCTGTGTGTGTGTTTTTTTTTAATGTAAAGATCCAAGTTAACATTCTTAAAATTCTGCAAGTATACATTGGTTATTTTAAAGGAAAAACTCTCAGTGAGAAAGTATTTTTCTTCCTTAAACATTTCCCTTTATTTTCGAGGTGGGCTATGCATCCCTGGCTTTTATCCTGAAAACAGGTTAGTGGTTCACACTGGTCCCATCGTCGACAGCGGCCTCCACGCTTAGTGGAAACACGCGGGGTTGGGGAGGGGGGTGAGTTTCTTCCCCCCAGCCTCAATATTGTGCCTGGGCAATTAATACAGCGTTAGCTTTTTCCTTTTTTCTGGAATCTCAGTCATTACTTGAAATACATTACTATAACCATCTACAGGTATAAAACCTGCAGATATGTATAAGTATTGCAAGTTCAGAAGTTTAATATGAAAACAAGAGTCTTTTTTTTAAATCTGTGCAATATTCCATTACCTATTACTAAAACGTTATTTGTGTGTGTGCGTGTGTGTGTGTGCGTGCATGCGTGTGTGTGCGTGTGCGTGTGTGTGTGCGTGTATGTGTGGTACTGACGATCAAGCCCAAGGCTTTCCTACTGAGCAACAAACACAGGCTTGTTTGTTTGTTTGTATTTTCGGTTTTGAGACAGGATTTCACCGAGATACTAAGTTGCCCACCGTGGACTCAAACTTGCGAACCTCTTGTCTCAGCCTCCCAGACTTCAGGGGTTACAGGCTTGTGCCACCAGTCTCACTATAATGTTCATTTTAAAGTTGAACTTACGATGTATTAATTTAAATATTATTTAGCCAATACCACAGATTTGTTGATTGAAAAGGCCTGCTGTTGTTTTGTATGGTTTTAGCAGAAGAGCCAGACAATCAATTGAAAGAGAAAGAAGCAGCTCATATTTTCTCAGTGCAATAGAAGCAAGTGGAAAGTCTGGGAAAAAAAAAACACTCTACATACCTTGCGTCACAAAACCAAGAGCTATTGCTTTCTCAGGGTTCATTACTCTTTTGTTATTTGAAACCATCTCATTCCCAAAAAGGAAGGGAAAAACAACATTTGCAAATTGTTACTCACTGAGAATACTATTTTTTACTACAAAGTTCTGAAACTTTATTGAAAATTGTATGCTTATCTGACTTGAGTTGCTTTTACTTTCTCCCAAGTTGATATTTTTCTTGATTTTATATTTATCCATAAATATATGAATATGTATACATCAGACCCAGACAACTGGAGGTACCTGCAGTGAAGAAGAAGCCAGGAGGGACAGACTTATGTCACAAGCTGCCTCCATGCCCCATGGAGGCAGAGCAGTCGTGCTTGGCAGAGCTCTAGAGTGGGCTCCTTGTGTGACTGCTTTAAAGAGATCCTTGTCAGCAATATTAAAAGGTACTAATTATTCCCAGCATCGTTTTTTAATAAAAGAAACCCTTTTCAACAAATAAAACTTGTGGGTGGAAATATTTAAATCCAGTTTACTTTAAATATTTTATTTCCCTTTATCTAGAACTGTACATTTTCCTAAAGAGTATAAGCAATCATTTTACAGACCTACTTCAGTTCTTTCAGCTTTATAAAGAAAAAAAAAACCTTTCACATTCTGCATTCATATTTTTCCCCGTTTTCCTACATGGTTGTATTACTTTGGCTCCAGGGTTAGAGTGTGTGTGTGTGTGTGTGTGTGTGTGTGTGTGTGTGTGTGTGTGTTATGGTACAAGAGATTGAACCCAGGGTCTTCTCATTGAGCTATGTCCCCAGTCCCTTTTATTTTATTTATTTATTTTGTTTTGGGACATCATGGAAATCTCTGAGTTGCCCAGGTGAACTCAAGCTTGTGATCCTCCTGCTTCAGCCCTCCCAAGGTCAAGCTTTCATAATCTCCCATAATCCTGCTGGGCCCCTTGCTGTCACCTCAGGGTTTCACACATACTTAAAGGGTCAGGGTCCTTTCTGTCTAGGTATTCTAGGACCTATGTCACCATTACTCTGAATTAAACCTTATTTGTGTGCACTAGTATCTACTTTTCTCTTACTGTTTCCAATTCTTGCTCCAAAAAACCTAAACACTTCTCTCCTTGGCATAACCCTAAATTAACCTTTAATTCTGAAATAACTACTAATATGATGATGTTTGATTTTAGGGCTATGCTTTTCACATATACATTCACTTAGCACATTATGAGTGGGAGTTGAGGGACAACTTTCTTGTTGCTATGTATCTTACTAACTTGAGTGTTGGGGCATTTTCTGTTTTTTCAGGATTGCCTTATTCAATGAAGCAAGCTGGATTTCCTTTGGGAATATTGCTTTTATTCTGGGTTTCATATATTACAGGTAAATACTAAATAACTGCAAATTCCCACAATTTTAATTGTACAATGACACAAAAAGAGACCCTGCAATTAAATTTCTGAGTTAATTAAGAAGTGCATCAGAGGAGCCTAAAGAATTTAAGCATCATGTCTGAGGAGATTTACTTTTCGCACTAATCCTTTCCTTTAAACAGATTAGGAAAAGTAGAAGAGCATTATACGTTTTCAGGCCTAAATCCTTGTCATGCGCTCTTTTTGTCACATGCAGAAAGTTGTGGGTGGGAAAGTCAACTTGAAAGCTGGCTCAGGCTCAGGAGAATACGGTCCAGAGTGCAGACAGTATGATTTGGGGGGCAAGTGCCCACAAATGAGTAAGCTTTGTCGGCCATGTATGCAGGGAAAAAGCAGCATTTGTAAATAGACATCACCCACAGGGATTGCCTCTGTGTGACCCCTGAGTGTTGGCCCAGACACCCTCATACTATGTAGCAAAAATTACCCCAGCTGCCCCCAGCTCTGAAGGGTTGACCTGCGCCTTAATAGGACCACAATTCTATGAGTTTATAGCCCCTCTACACTCCCCACAGCCTTCTGCCAATGGTTGCTGAATAGAAATCCAAAAGCCAGCCTCTGCATGAGACCCAGCAAAAGCTCCAGAGCTCTGCCCCCACAATGGTAGAACACAGCTGGTCTTCACCGAAGACCACGTACTGGTACTTGGTGAGCTGGCCTGTCCTTCTACACCTGCCCAAGTGCTCTATGCATCATTCTCTTGCCCAAAGATCTCCTGTGTCAGCTCTGCTTCTGGAGACCCTGACTAAAATGCCATCCATCCCTCATGAAGATATGAAGCTTCCTAATGTGATGATTTGGATCTGGAGTATCCACACAAAGTCTTACATGTTCGTTAGGTGATTCAGTCATGGGGTCAATCCACTGGTTTTCTATGCTGTTGAAGGTGGGCCTGTCTGGGAGGGGCAGGTTACTGAAGGTGTGGTGGGTCGCAGAGGGCGTGGCCTAGAGAGGCACACTCTTGACCCAGCTTCTCTCAACCCCTCTGCTCCTTCCTCTGGATATGCCGTGAGCAGCTGTTCTCTGAAAGATCTTTCTGCCGTGTCACCATTGCCAGAAACCATGAATGGCGAAATGTGATCTAAAATAAACGTTTGCTTCTCTTGAATTGTGACTGCTGGAAATTGTGTCCCAGCAACGAGGAAGAAAGACACAAGGCCAGTCCACAGTACCGTTGTTCCCTCAGACTAGGAAAGAAAGTGTAACGGGTTAGTGGAGACCAAGTCCATAGCTTTGGCTATATTCTCACCATAGCCTCCACTGCCAACATCTAAGCAGCCTCTAGTTTTCACAACTCTTAATTTGTCACTTAAGATTCATGACTTGGTAGCATGAGATCTATGACTTTGTGCTGAGATTTAAAAACTTATTTATTACATATATTGAAGCAAGAACTCACCCTTGTCATTTTTAAATTTCCTGTTTCCTAGTCAAATCCACTGACAAATAATTAATTTCCACCTTGGCATAACACTATGGCTTAAGGATATTGTTAGTGTTTGCACACATTGTAAACCAGTAAGTAGAAAAAATTAAATGATATGTATCCCCTGAGAACTCAGGACTGAGGAGGATGAATGGTTGACTAAAGCCAAATCATATGTTCCATGAATAAAACATAGTTTAAGTGGCCCTTTCAGATGATGGCATGTATGAACCTGTAACAAGGACTCTCAGTAGTCCCTCCCAAAGTCGCATATTTCAGAGTTACTAGGCAGGGTAAATTAATTTATTTATTTGCATAATCTGAATTCTTCCACACTTTTGCAAAAAGATTACCACTCAAAGCAAAACAATTTGCAGTTTATGATTCATTTTGTTTCTGTGCTTTTTAAGGGCAAAATATACAAGTAGGATATAACGTTTTTTAAATTGATGCTATAATTAAGCACGGTTTTCCTCTAGAATTAATTTTTTTGCTGTTTTAAAGCCTCTAATAGGATGTGTTCATTTTAATAGATAGGTTACTTTAAACTTCTAGTTTTCTGTTTATGAAATACAAAAGAATGAAAGGTACATTTTTGCAAAATTATTTTTATTTACTTTAATATTTTCATATTTGTTGATGAAAATAAAATATTTTTATTATTCGGGAATACATAATATTTTAAAAGAAAATGAACTTATTCATGGATTACGCTTTAAATGTGCCAGTATTTTACTTAAAGGGACATGAAAAATATAGTGAAAGACATCTTAAATAATTAAGCCTTTTTCTTGTAGTACTAGGAATTAAACTGAGGACCTTTCACATGCAAGGCACTCTATTATTGAGCTAAATCTCCAGACCTTTTGTTTTATTTTTTGAGGCAAGAACTCACTAAATTGCCCAGGCTGGCCTTCATCTTGTAACACACCTGCCACAGCCTCCCAAAAAGTTGGGATCATTGATTGGTGTGGGCCATCATGCCTCACTAGAATACTTAAAACTCTTAAGGAAACACACTTACCACCAGTATTTTGCAAGCAGTTAAAAGCATATACAGCTATCGTTGACTTAATTCTTTAATATTGTTAAATTTAGGCAATACATTTTGAACTTTTGGAAACTCGGCATTCTCATCTCAAACATACAGTTCTTTACCAAATCTTCACAACATCCATGAACTTGGTTACTTCTCTTCATAAATTGGTCCAAGTTCTCATTGATTCTTTTTCTCAGCTAATAAAACAACTTTCGTTTTCCCATCTTTACCATCTGTCTACTTTCTGAACAATCTTCCATACTGCTGCTTCAGCTGCATCTCTGCTCCTCCTCCATTCAAAATACCCAAAGACTCTGCAGTGACAACAACAAAAATACTTTTATTGTGTCTTGCTTTTTCCTTACAGTAACAGAAATGTCTACCACCACAACTTAAGGGAGAATTTATTTTAGTTCAGTTTCAGAAATCTCAGTCTCTTCGTAGGTGGCTGGCAATGGCGGAAACGCGCCGCAGAGGTACAGAAAAAGAGCCGCTCACAATGTGGCCAACAGGAAGCCAAATGAGGCAGGAAGGGAGAAGCTACACTTCCAGGTCAAGCCCGGGGGTCTGCCCCTTCCAGATAACCCCCTTTCCGCCTTTCCAACCAAGCCCCAGCTCTTAACAGCACAGAGTTCCATAGCCATCCCACCACATCCAAATACAAGTGGGTCTTGGGGGACATTCCATGACACTTTACAATCAAATTCCTCTATAGTTTGGTCACAATCTGCATTTTCCTTTCTCAGCCGTAATTACAGCAAAACATGAAAACCTTTTGGATTAAATGTATTCTGATATTTCTTTAACTTTTATTTTTGGTGCAGATTTTTCCCTTGTTTTATTGATAAAAGGAGGGGCTCTTTCCGGGACAGACACCTACCAGTCCTTGGTTAACAAAACCTTCGGCTTTCCGGGGTACCTTCTCCTCTCGGTCCTACAGTTTTTGTATCCTTTCATAGGTAAGAGGTCTGCGAAGATAATCCTGCATTATTTGTATTAACTACAGTCATTTCTGAATAAAAGTAGTTTTATGATTATTTGAAAATCAAGAGAATTGGGGCTGGAGGAATGGCTCAGCAGTTAAAGCACTTGCCAAGTAAATGCTGAGTCAAGCACTAAGTACCCGAGTTCAATTTTCCAGCACCAAATAAACTGGGCGTGGCAGCACACGCCTGTAATCCCAGCACTCAGGAGGCTGAGACAGGAGGTTTGCGGAGAGTCCAAGGCCAGCCTAGGCTCTATAGTGAGTTCAGGACCAGCCTGAGTTATAGAGACACCCTGTCCCCACCACTCCCCCCCACAAAAATCAAGAAAATTAGTACTGGATGTTTTTCAAATTAAATATTTACATCCTTAACTGTTTTCTTCTTTTGGTCTACTTCCTGATTATTTTATGAAATAAAATGACAGTGATTTTTATCAGACTGACACTCAGGCTTTTATTTACTAACAAAAAATAATTTTAAATGATCTGGGATTGAAAATAATGAGAGATGAAAGATTATTTTCCTGTGCTTCAATACACTCTCCTATTCTTTAAAGTTAAGGATTTATGAAAGCCATATACTAAGTAAGCCAATTCACTGTTTAAAATTTGTACCATAATAGTGAAAATATTACCTAGCACATCTTGAATAAAGAAAATGTTAATATTAACAAATGACTGAGTTGACTTCACTTTAAGGTCAATATTACGGAGTGTACTGTCTCAGCCACTAGTGTGCGTGTTTCCAGAGAAGGCGAAGAACAAGTTTCACCAAAATGTCTTAGAATTTCAACTTAGGGGGTATTTTGGTGCCTTTAAAACTTACAATTATTCTTCTCTTTAAGCAACTCACGTATTCCTTAAAAAGTGTTTGGAAATCAAACTTCCATTGCTTTAAATAATTACCAAAATTCACTATTTAGAGGTGTTCTGAGATAAATCAATAGCAAGGTAAAAATCTTTGTGTAATACAAAATGATACTCTGCCATAAATTTGTCATGTGGTGACATTTAGGGTTGTACATGCTGGTAGTTATTATATATATATATATATATATATATATATATATATATATATATATATATAATGTGTTTAAAAATCATGAGACTATGACAATATTTAGAAAGCAATAGCTTATTACATTGAAATTATTCAATGTATTGTAAAATGTTTTATGGCTTATTGACAATTTTCTTTCATCATGTTTTTAGCTATGATAAGCTACAACATAATAACTGGAGATACTTTGAACAAAGTTTTTCAAAGAATCCCAGGAGGTAAGTAAAGTCAAAATAAAATTTTTGAGAATTTCTTTTTGAGGCAGCTTCTCACTCTGTAGTTAAGGCCAGTCCTGAGCTCACTATGTAGCCCAGGTTGGCCTTGAAGTCAAAACAATCCACCTGCCTCAGCCTCCTTAGTACTAGGATTATAGGCTTGCATCGCCACACCTGTCTTCTGTGGTGCTGGGAAATTGAACCCAGGGCCTTGTACTTGCTAGGCAAATTCTTTAGCCACTGAGCTCTTCCTCCAGCCCTGGCTTTTAAGGATTTAAATGAATATGTTTCATGTAGCTATTTAGAGTCAATGTAGTTCAAAACAATTTATAAGTAAAATATTAATAAGTGAAGAAGCTAGATTGCTTCAGAGATCTTGTCGTTACTATGTTCCACATTGGCCCTAAAGTATTGACCAACTTTCATAAAGAGTTTTTATCTAGGTAACTAAAGTTATTATTAACTGCACTTACCATCTTGAATATTTTAATTTCTTATGCTCTATATCACCAGCTCTCCACAGTCACATAATTTTATAGTGCTTGAACTATACAATTTCTTGAATAAGTAAACTGTGTTTCTTCTTGTTGTATTAAGCTATTATATAATACAATAAAATTAACCTTTTTATTGAAGACTCTGTGAGTCTTATTAATGTGTAGGGTTATATAACACAGCTACTATTAAGTCACAAATTGAGTCCATCATTTTCCAAAACTTTCATAATTCTCTTTGTAGTTAAAGTCTTACCCCCAGCCCAGCAGCCACTGATATGATTTCTCCATATATGGTTATAATTGTCATCTGAAGACCGAGTAAATGGCCTCATGCTGAGGGTAGTTTTTGGTGTCTGGCTCTTTTCACCTGGCAGGGTGTGTTTGAGATTTGTCTATTCTTGCGTATCAGTAGCTAATGTTTACGTGAATGTGTGTGTTTGTGGAGAGGGATGTGTTTGTGTGCTGAATTAATATGGAGAGTTCTATTTTATTGATGTGTAAAAAAAAAAAAATCCCACAATGTTTTGTCCTGAATGGAAAAATGTTTGTGTTATTTCCAGTGCAAGGTGACACAAAAATATGACTGTGAATGTTCTGAAGCAGACCTTTCCATCATAGGCTACAACATTACTTCCTTTTGGGATGATAATAATGCCATGGCTATGAGAATAATTCAGAAATAGTATGCCTGTTTGCTCTGAAGACTAGAAGCTGAGAAATTGATTAGGAGTCTATTAGAATCTGAATGTAAAATTCCATAGCATCTGTTGAAGTGTAGGTTCCTCCTTCATCTATTTTACATTTACAATTTTGTGATTTATTTCTGTTGTTACATGATTTTATAGAATGTACTAATCCAAAATTATTGTCATTCAGATAGAATGTGTGTTGCTGAGCTTCTTTTAAAGTAACTATGTGTTTAGGTATTTAGCTGTGTTGCCTAAGTGTTACTTATAACTATGAGCACTAAATCATGCTTATTATGTTTTAGTTGATCCTGAAAACCTGTTTATTGGCCGACACTTCATTATTGTGTTCTCTACAATTACCTTCACTCTGCCTTTGTCCTTGTACCGAGATGTGGCAAAGCTTGGGAAGGTAATTTTTACATATTAAGCAATCATAGAAATGAAACTTGTTAACTACATTACTTTTGCTCTCCTCTAAGCTGTTGGCAACGTTCTCAATTACAAGATTTATCTTCAGTCTCTTTCGGCTCACTGAAAATTAGACTAAGCTATGGTTGAGCTGTTAACTTGCTTTGGGGAACTGATGGTTAAGCACTCTATGAATATAAACTAAATATGGTTTTTGTTTTTCTTTTTCAAGGTAGATGGCCTTGCTGATAGCAGATAGCAGATTCTAAAGTTTAAAAATGCAAAGAACTATCCTTAAAGGAAATTTAGCTTTTGGAAAAGTGTTTCATTTTTGTAGGTAGCTTGAACAATGTCCAGGAATATTCTGAATTGCCATGAGTCCAAGGCTAGTCTGGACTACAGAGTGAGACCCTGTCTCAAAAAAAAAAAAAAAAGAAAGAAAGAAAAGAATAAGAATACAGGTTAGAAAAAGAATATTCTGAAAAGAAAAGAATATTCTGATCCCCACAATTTTCATCAATAGTAGCCACCCAGAACTTAGTAGGAATGTGCCAGAATGGGGTTTTGTGTGTACGTGTGTATCATCTAAATGATTGAATTTTTTTCCATTTCACTTGTTCCATGTAGATAATGTTATCTCCTAAGAGCAGTGAGCAAAGCATTAACAGAATGCCTTTAAAATTCCTTTTATTATTAATAGTTGACCTTTTTCAAAAAAAACACTTCTTAAAAGTGTCATATAGAAACGTTAAAATTTCTACATCTCCCAAGGAGAAAAGCACCAAGGACATGATGTGGAGGCAGGCTTGCCTGCAGGCGAATCTGCTCCTGTCACTTTCTCGCTGTGTGAACTTGCATGTATTGTGGAATCTCTGTTCTTCCAAAGATCGGTGGACCAGGATAGAAACTTCATTCTAATTAAAAACCAATTTTTATCACAAAGCCAATGAGACTCACATGAAATATACTCCGTTTGATGTTTCTTACTTATGAGGAAAAGATATAGAATGTGTTTATTCATTTAAAAAATAAAAGAAGTACCGAAGTGAAGTAATGAGTCCATAGGCCACATACACACAGGACAGTTTGTATTGTAGCCAGTCGAAATTGTGGCAGAACAGAGAGGAAAAAGCACAAGTGCAGAGCAAAGGGAAGGACCGTGTGGGAGAAGCAGACAAGCAAAGCTGGAAAGCAGAGAGGGGAAAAGAGGATGGGGCGAGGGTGTCATGGTGGAAAGGAACGGGCAAGAAAAAAACAGAAGGAGAACAAATACAAATTTTAAAAAGCACAAATCAACATTTTAAAAACCCACATGATTTCACTTTCACTTTCTGAAAGTAGAAGTACCAGCTCCATATTCTATGTAAGAAGTGACTGAAATGTTTAAGTCCATTTGCAAAATCACAAGTGTCTTGGCTGCTAGTTGCCACCTGCAGGGAGGGAGAAGTTGGAACGTGACCTGGTGAGTTACAGGCCTGAGTCACTAAGATCGTTCTGCTTGAAGATACGTGGAATAAAGTTTTAGATTTAAATACAAACATGTGCGTTAATTTTTCTAAATAAATAAGACAAAGTTTACATGAGATAACCTGCATCTTAAACTTACAGCAACTTTACCCTTTCTCTGCTGGCGGTTGCAGATCTCCTGTGTTTCTACGGTCTTAACGGCTCTCATTCTCGGGATCGTGACGACACGGATGGTCTCCCTGGGTCCGCACATGTGAGTTTCGTCATTACACTCTTAGTCTTTGATTTCCAGTCCTCACGTAGATGCTTTCATGCCACAGTTTATAAATGCAGAAATATAAAACAATCAGAAATGTAAGGAAAACATAGAAATAAAGAAATAGAGCAATGTTCATCTTCAGTACTTAAAAAAATAAAATACTTTTAGTTAAGTAGACATACGTTTTTCAGTTGAACCCTGCAAGGTTAAAGGAATAAACACAAGTTTACCTAACATCTTACCAACCTCCCCTAAGGATTAGAATAAGGAAGGAATCTTTAACAGTGAGAACAGGAATGAAATTCAGAAGGGGTTTTTGGTTCTGTTTTGGTTTTGAGACAGCGTCCAGGCTCGAATACACAGCAATCATCCTGCCTCAGCCTCTCAAGTGCTAGGATTACAGATGTGCACCACCAAGCCCAGTTTGCCTGGTAAAGGGGAATCGAACCCAAGGCCTCGCCCATGGAAGGCAAGTGCTTTAATCATTGAGCTATTTTTCTTAACAGTTCCACCAGTCTAAGCTGAAATGAGAAGAGTAAAGAAGATGAGAGTGTTTTTCTCTCTGAAACGAATGGCAGTTATCCTTTATTCTGGTCACATATTCTGATTTAAAATGCACTGTCATTTTTTAACTAATGGTAGTAGATAGCCATGCTATTTATTAATTTTTAGTAGAACTATTTGGTCAATAAAAAGTTTGGCAACTTAATATTATTTCCTATTGTAAAAATATTACTCATCTTTGACATATCAAAGCATATGTATTAGTAATCTAAGTTACATTCTATCTTAATTATAGATAGGCCCACCAGGTAAGGGAATTAGGAAGCATATATTCACGTATGCACTGGAATTTAAACCAGCTTAAATTTGCATTAAACTGAGTTGGATTTTCAAATACATAATTTTTTTTCAAGACATACTCTCACTATGTAGCCCAGGCCCACCTTGAACTCTCTCTGTAGTCCATGCTGGTGTTTACTATAATAAATATTTTTGACGATCTAGCCCAGCAGTTAAAGCACTTGCCTAGCAGTTACAAGGTACTCAGCACCACATAAAAGTTGAGCATAGTAGCTCATGCCTATAATCCCAACACTTGGGAGGCTAAGCAGGGGATTGCCATGAGTTCAATGCCAGCCTTGGCTACATAGTGAGTGCAGGACCAGCCTGGACTACACAGCAAGACCCTGCCTGAATAAATAAATATTTTTGAATAAATAAATATGAGTTGTGGTCAAAATATATAGCAACCTTTTAAATCTAAAAATTCTTACTACAGTGAAAGACACATCATCATTCATCTCCCTCAAAAATGTCCTTCAACAGAATACAGTTAAGAATAACTTGAACTAAATGTTTAATTAGAAGAGGACAAACTATTTTAATTGAAAATTTTTTATTATGAAAAAATGTTCTAAATTGCCCATCATGGGCTGAGGGTGTAGCTCAGTGGTGAAAGTGCTAGCCTAGGATGTGCAATGCTCTGAGTTCAATTCCCCAGCACCACATGAAGTGTGGCCGGCTGTGGGGGTTCACACCTGTAATCTCGGTACTCCAGAGGAGACTGAGTCAGGATCATAGTGAGTTGGAGACCACCTTGGGCACAAAGTGAGCTCAGGAGCTATAAAACAAGACCCTGTCTCAAAAAAAATCGTAAATCATTGTATTATAATTAAAAATTCTTATGGATTTGATAAATGCAGTACTCTGAGTCAATATTGAAAAGGGAAAAAGTAGATAAACCAGGAGACAAATTATCAGTCGTGCCCCAGAACAGTGTGAGGCAGTGGTACCCCACTCTAGGTGCACATTAGAGCCATTCAGTCTGTAATAGCGCTGGAAACAATTGATGTCAGAGACTGCAGAGATTCTGCCAGAATTGATCTGGAGGCCAGACCTCTGGGTTCATTATTTGTAAGTTGTTGATTCAGTGATTAAGAATCTAGACTTCTTGGCTAGAAGAGATTATGGTCATGAGTACGTATCAAGTGTCATATCATTTTTTAAATTAAATCAGAAATGCTGTGTCATTTTAATTACTTTGGGTTGTTGTTTCTCGTGATTCATTCTCCACTTCTTCTCAGTTCTTTTATATACAAAATGTCACTTGGGAGATTGTCATGAATACACAAAGCGACAAAGTATTGATGCTTCCGAGGGGGTCACAGAAAGGACTGGCAGGTGGGCGGGGTGGCTTGAAACAGGAAAGGCAAAGTAGAGTCCGCTTGTTGGTGGGCTAATGAATTGATTGTGCACCCAAAGAGCTGATTATTTTGATTGTAAACAATATGTAGCCCTACATCTTCCTCCCGTAGTGATATAATAATATATCTGGGTCTTTGAGACTTTTCTAATAAGAGGGATATTTACTTAACTCTTTCAATATTTAGACATTAAAGAAGTACGATTTTTAGTACCACGCTTCCTTTTATTTCTGTTTGAATACGACGGCAAACATCTTCTCTTTGTCCCTATTTACTGTCAGGCTAATTAAGTTCTGCATTCAGGAGTTGGCCTGGTAGCTAGTCAAGCAGGTTTCCTTCTGAAAACATGACAGCGAAGAATGCTTATAATCCATAAAACATGAGAAATTCAATACACTACATTCGGTTTTCTCCATTTTTGGCTCAGACGAATGATCAGAAAAGCTGTAGTTTTCCCTTTTTTTCCATAGGGCTTTTAAAATGGTATTTGAAAAAGATCTTTAAACCCTCTATCAGAAAAAAGGAAGGTCTGTAATGGCTACTGGTATTGACCTTGTTACTATGGAAACACCTTTTTAGTGGTTGTGTTTTAAAAATAAAACACAATTCAATTTCCTTTTTCATAACTCAGAGGGCCACAAAGTCTGCTTTTTGATGTGATTTCAAATATCTCACACCCCAATGACTTTCAGTCCTTTTTGGAAATTATGTTCAGTTTTATTGTATTTTCTAACCTTTCGCTGCCTAAAAACTGAGGTGGCAAAGCGATTTAATTGCTTTTTAGAAAGTCTGCAAGTATAAAAATGCAATAGCACAGTTCTGCTGGTTTTTAATTTTTTTTTCCAAAAAGAATAAGAGGCACTTTCATTTGATGTTTCATTAATATTCAATTTTTCACATTAAGAAAGGAAATGGTAACATGAAGCCTATACTGAAATTTCCTTTTTCATGACATCTCTTCTGCAGCATTTAATCAATAATTTCTTCTTTACATAAGTATGTCTATACTTTTAGCAGCCTTTATTTGTATAAAATATGTTCTTCCCCAGGATTTTAATGCATATTTTTCTTAAATAAATGAATAAATAAAAATGAGATGTGATCAAAATACGTATCAAACTTTTAAATCTAAAAATTCATCCTACAGTGAAAGACACATTTTTATTAATCTCCCTCAAAAATGTCCACCAAGAGAATACAGTAAAGAGTAATTTGAACTAAATTTTTAAGTAGAAGAGGACAAACTATTTTAATTGAAACCTTTTTCACGGGCTGCGGGTGTAGCTCAGTGGTTAAAGTGTTTACATAGTATGTGCAATGCTCTGAGTTCGGTCCCCCAGCACCACATGAAGTCTGCCTGGTTGTGGTGGTGCACACCTGTAATCTCAGCACTCCGGAGGAGGCTGAGCCAGGATCGTCGTTAGTCGGAGGCCAGCTTGGGCACAAAGTAAGCTCAGGAGCTACAAAACGTACCTCATACATTTTAACTATGAGAGTTTACAATTTCGTGTTGCACATACAAAGCTAAAAAAGTTAAAGAACGAGATTAGGAAAAAACTGGGTGCAGACAGGACAGGGAAGAGTGGGCACATGTTTAAGGAAGGGAATAGGTAGTTCTGACGAATGTCAGCCACTGAATTTTTTATGACATCAATTGCTGTCATTTTTGACAAGATGGCCGCCGCAGTCTCGGCCTGCTGTCCCTGGCCTTCCGCTTCCTCTCTTCCATTGTTAGATGCCTCCTCCCGATTTTGCTTGGTGCGGTATTTTTAAAAAGAAAAATCTTGCCCCTGCCACCCACATTTAACCTATTCACTCTAAATTAAAGACATTAAACACAGTTCACAATTTTCAGAGAGTTCATAAAATGGGAGACACTTGACAAAAAAAAAAAAAAAAAAAAAAAAAAAAAAAAAAAAAAAAAAAAAAAAAAAAAAAAAAAAAAAAAAAAAAAAGACACAGCAGGGCCCCAGGGACTCCGCAAATCCCAGCTGCTCGGCGGAGACACCAAAACCCAGCGGAGGCAACGTAAGAACCAAAAGATGTCGGTGTTCCCAGCAACAACCACAAAATATTTGTGAGATTCATGGTGCCAAGATTTTCATGTGATTGCTATTTTTAAAAGGTTATATTTTGGCAAAAAAGAAACATGAACGTGTACATTTTAAATCAAAACCAACTTTTAAAAACTTCATATAAAAAATCTATTTTGATGTTTATATGATGTCCCCAGAAGAGTTCTCCCAGCTGCTGATACTCATGTAAGCCGTAACTGTGCACTGAACACAATCAAATCGGAGTGAGTGGGCGTGAGGAGGTGGTCAGAGAGCTCTCAGCTGAGGGCGGGGCAGGGCAAGGGGTCAGATCTGCCCGTTATTGCTAGTTTGCGTCATAACACGGAGCACACGGAGCCAAGCGTGCGTGCCATTCCCTCCAGAGCATGTAATTCGTGTGTGTGCTTCAAGAGGTTGACACATAAAACTCTGTGTGCCATGTGTGCGTGTGTGCTGCTGGGAAGTGGGGCCTGGCTGGAAGGGGCGGATGTCTGCGACTTGATTTGGAGCGATTATGCCAACCTGCTGAGATTGGGGGGCACCCAGGACAGAGCTCTTTCAGTTTGCACTGTTGGGTTGTAGGCCAAGAAGTGAGGGAGGGCTCTCCCAACCTTTTGGGGGACACCCACCCTGGTTGCGACAACATAGATGTCAGATACTCTCCGTCAGCGACGAGAAAGTAACCACAGGTCTGTTTGGGCCCTGCTCTGTACTACCTGTATCATTGTGCTACGTGTAATAAGACAGGGACAGTAGGGTAGGCAGCACATCACCGCAGTCACAGGGCATAGAAAAAGCTGACCTTATAGAGGCTGAGAGGAGAACGGTCACCCCCAAAGGCTGGGAGAAGGTTGGGACGAGGTGGGAAAAAGTTCATCACAGGTAAATAGTAGCAGGAGAAAAAGCTTCTGGCACACAGATGAGTGACCATAGGGATCAATGATGTATTTTATAAAAGAAAAAAGGATTCTAACAGAAATGGTAAATGTGTGATTGTATGTCAATGAAAAATACTCTTTTAAGATGTCCAATTATTATATAGTCTAGTTTCTTTATGGACTGGTTAGTTTGTAGTAACTATTGCTCTGTGATTGATCACGACATTAGAGAAAGAAAAGGGAACGAGAAGCACCAGGGGTATTCGCATCTAAATGAAAGCTTTGGAGAAAAATTTATTGACGGCAATGATAAAAGTAATAATTTATCTTTTCACGTTGAAATTTTTAAAATTAATACCCCAACTACTGATTACTGTTACCTTTGTATATTTGTGCATCTGATGAAAGTTTTATTTGCTAAAATCTGGGAAATTAATTTTCCATTATTTTCAAACATTTGAAACACACACACGTACACACACACCTCTGAATATTTTATACAGATGAGGCCAAGACACCTTATGAGAACAAAATGAAAGATATTTGAATAATGACTGAAAGTGAATCTACAAATTTTCTAAATCAATCATAGCTACTGGCTTTCTATGAAAAAGGTAGAACTACACACTCAAGAAATTAACTTAAAAGTAGCTGCAACGTTTGATCAACATCAATGACAAAACGCTAATATATTTTATATCCTTTATGGTTAAATGCAGAAAGAAGAAATTTCAAGTTTGTAACACTGACAGAATTAAATTCCATGTATAACTAAATTTTATTCTTTCTCTTTTTTTAATTTTATTCTTTCAATCTTATTCTTAAGCCAGGAGTGGTGGTACACTCCTGTAATCTTGGCACTCAGGAGGCTGAGGCAGGGATTGCCATTTGTTTGAGGCCAGCCTGGGCTACAGAGTGAGTTCAGGACCAGCCTGGATTTCAGAGTTAAACCCTGTCTCAAAGTGATTATAAAGTGTCTCAACAGCTCATCATATCCAGTGTTTATATTCATCTCTTGTACCAAATTTGGGCAGTTTCTGACTGTTTCTTCTTCAAGTCTCTGTTCTTCTCCCTCTCTCCCTCTCTGTGCCTCTCTTTCCTCCTCTATCACCCTCACTCCCCACCTCCACCACATATATGCTGGCCCACCTTATGGAGTACCACAGGTGCTTTGGCTCTACTGGTCTTTCTTCCCACCCCCTCTCTCAACCCCCCGACTCCTAACATCTCACTCATTTGACTCTTGTTTATTTACGCTCTGGGTTTCTCATATTAGAGAAACATGTGATATTTAACCTTCTGAGTCTGATTCACTTCACTAGGCATGATGATCTCAAATTATGTCCATTTCCCTCAAATGATTCATATCTATCTGTCTTTATGGCAGCATAGTAGTCCACTGTGTAAACATATCACATGTTTTAATGCATTGGTCTACTGATGGACAGTTCGGCATCTTCCATGACTTAGTTGTGATCAGTTGTGCTCCTATAAATGTGGGTATGCAGCTATTCTGCTGTTGTATGGTGCTTTTTCCTCTTTCAGAAAGACACCCAGAAGAGGAATTGCTGCACTAAATGGAATATCTATTTTTAGTTTTTTACGAAATGTCCATACTGCTCTCCATTGTGGTTTTCCACTTTGCAATCCCACCAGCAACGTAGAAGGGTTCCTTTTTCCCACATCCTCACCAGTATCTATTCGTTTTTGACTTATTGATCTAAGCCACGTTCCCTGGTGTTAGATGGTATCTCAGGGTTTTCTATATTTACATGTCTCGAGTGGCTGAAGAGTTGAACATTTTTCATGCACTTGTTGGCCATTTGTACTTCCTCATCTGTCTATTCTTTTCAATTGCCCATTTTTTAATTGAGTCTTTGATTTTCAGGGGTCCATTTGTCCTCAGTTCTATGTATATTCTAGTTACTAGCCCCCTGCCCAGGGTGTAGGCGGTAAAAATTTTTTCCCATTCCATCGATTCTCTCTTCACTCTTTTGTTTCCTTTGCCATGCAGAAGCTTTCAAAATTTGATATAGTCCCATTTGTTGGTTCTGGAGGCTGTTTCTTTTGCATCCTGTAGTCTATTGAGAAAGTTCTTCCCCTTGCTTGTATCTTCAAAAGGCTTACCTAGTTTGTCCTCCAAGAAGTTCCATGTTTCCATTTTGATCATTCTTGATTTGATTTCAGGACATGGCAGTAGGTGTGGGTCTAGATGTGTTCTTCTGCATGTGGATCGCCTGTTCTCCCAGCACCTTTGATTAAAGAGGCTCACCTTTGTCCGGTGTGTCTTTGGCGCCTCTGTTGAAGACCAGATCGTGGCAGGTTCTCCATGCCATCCTTGAATCTTCAGTTCTGTACCATTCTTCAGCACGCCTCCTTTTACGCCAGTATCACATTTTTTAAATCACCATTACTTTGTAATATAATTTGGCTTCTGAAATTGTGATGTCACTTGGTTTTGTCTGGTTGTTTAGGATTGCTTTGGCTATTCTGGGTCTCCTTTAGTCCCACAGAGATTTTAGGATTGCTTTTTCAAATTCTGTAATGAATGTTGTTGATATTTTGATAGGGGTTGCATGGAATCTGTTTATTCATTTTGGCAGTATAGCCTTTTTTGATAATACTAATTAGTAAGTTGTATTTGACTAACAGTTTGCTTAGCACATTTATCAATATAAATACTAAATTATAAGTTTTTGTATTTTTGAAAAGTTCTTAAGTTTTTCTATTAATATGCTAATGTAGTAAATTACATTAATAGGCATTCCTGTTAGGATTGTCTTTCTTTCTTCTCTCTTCTTCTCTCTTCCTCATCCTCTGTCACCTCCCCCAATCATATCATTTCTGGAACTTTCTCCTAGGCTATTTTACAAATGATGAGAAAGACATATTCAATGTCTTCAATATTCTTTATTTTTCTCTAAATTTGCACACACACACACACACACACACATACACACATCTTCTTGCTCATAAGATTGTTTTTTGGGGTCTTTTTTAATCTTCTAAAGTCATCTTCATTAATATGAACACAGAAAACCCAAAATTATCTGTAAGTATTATTACCTCATCTAAGAATACAGGGACATGCTCAAGGAAAAAAAGGACCAGGAAAAAAATTAAATGAAAAAAGAAAAAAAGTCTCAAAATAAAATGCCTACATTTTCATTCTTAAAAAAGATTTTAAAAGTGAAACACTTCACAATTTGTGTACTCTGTAGTAAGAAAAAAAAATTCACATTCCAAAATTCAGCAAAGCATATCATTTATAACATATTATTATACAATGTTAGATAATTTTCAGATTTCACAACTATTAGTACTGTCCGATCTAAAACATTTTCTAAATATGATAAAACCTGTGTGTCTTCCAAATTGCCCTGCCATTTCGCCAGGATGCCAGGCTGCAGTGAGCGCGTTGGGGCAGCAGAGGGCAGCAGCTCCCGCGAAAAGAAGCGCAATCGGCGCGGCCGCCTGTAACAGCAGAAGGCCTCGCTGTCGGGCTAGGTTCTCTAGAAAGTTCTTATGAGGCTAGGACTGCTCATTCCATATGTGGAAAGAAAGATGATACAATACGTAAATCTCACAACCTTTGGCAAAAGTTTTATTTTTTCTGTGTGTTTTATTTTTGCGTTTAGCAAACTTACCAAAGGTTGCTTTAATCTTTAGAATTCTTTACTCAAAACCCCCAGAATCTACAGGATGCTCTCTCTGTCCTCTTCTATCTTTATGTAGTTAGGGGGGCACCCCAAACTAATGACCATTTGCTCTGTTCAGCTTCTGTTCCAGAAGTTTTGAGTATTTTTGCACCTTTAATCTGTGCAATAACTTGATGCACCAGATATGACTGCTACCTGCATTTGCAGATATAGAAATTGAATCACACAAAAGTCAATATAACTTGTGTAAGATAACACAGATAATAAATGGGAAAAACTGGAAGAACAACATAGGTATCTATTTGATTTGGAGCCTGTAACATCCTTATTGGAAATGACCAGGTGTTCATCAGATAGAACGGTCTGGCTGAGGCTGAATAGTTTAATTCCACTAGGATATTGCCTGCTTCGATCTAGTTAAAGTACATATATTCCCAGGCTCCTTTTAAGAAGTATATACACAAATGGAAATTCGAGGTCACTGGCAGAAAGTGCAACGTAGCAGATATTGAATGAAATAGACCAAAAAGACAAATCTCAACTTACTAGTATCTGCAGAAGTTTGACAAATTCTATCACCACTCTGAAATTGACTTTCCTCATTGTTAGATGATATCTGAATATTGTTAAAAATTAAATCAGAGCACAGATGATATCGTACATCCTCAATTAGTAAAAGTTTATGTCTACTTCCTTCAAGAAATTGCAGTGCTAACTAAATATCCCTTGGGAAGCTTGAGCTCAAAAAAATAAAGAAAAGAATAAAAGACACTGATGGAACATTGTTAGTTTTCTGTCTCCGTCAACAGAATACATAATAAATGCTGTTAAATTTCTGAGCAAATAAATAAATTCACAAAATGATACGGTCTGTAGGTACGAATATTCAACATGCATTTTAGAGAGGAAGTTGAAAGATAACATTGATATTTCAGGGAAATTGATTTATGATTCAATAAGGTAAATAGAGGCCTCTTCATTTCTCACTTCATGACATTATATTTTTATTTGGGACACCATTTTATTTATTCTTAAATACACTTGGACTTGCATCTACTTAATAACTGTTCACATTAACTCATTCTCTTTTAGACCAAAAACGGAAGATGCCTGGGTATTTGCAAAGCCCAAT
Source organism: Ctenodactylus gundi (assembly GCA_004027205.1). Classification (NCBI taxonomy): domain Eukaryota; kingdom Metazoa; phylum Chordata; class Mammalia; order Rodentia; family Ctenodactylidae; genus Ctenodactylus; species Ctenodactylus gundi. The sequence continues at coordinate 109,350 of PVKB01002571.1, forward strand.
GCCATTCAAGCCATTGGAGTTATGTCATTCGGTGAGCACAGTGCAAGGTTCCAAAGCCCTTCTCCTACAACAAGTCATCTGTTCTAGAGAAAAGTTCCATTTTGTATTTATGTCTGCAAAAGATGCCCTAAGTTTTAGATTTTCTATTAGCACCATATATTCTAGTTTGTGACGATATAAAATTAGGCACAAACGTTTCTAACTCATCACTAAAATTTGTTTCCATTTGGAGAAATCCGTTCTCCATACAGATAACTCATTATACTTCTCTTGCTTTGTGACTTGGAAATCTAGAAATGTTATGGACTTCTTCAAAAGATTGTACACAAAGTGTAAGGAATTGGCTCGAATACCTGAAGCTACTTTATGTCCCAGATGTCAAAGGAAGTCATCTGCTGATAATAATGTTTAGATTTTTTTTAAGATGAGAAGGGTTACTCGGAAGAGGAAAATGAGAAAGAAGACGCACTGACCTTATTTATATCAAGAATGACATAGAAATATCACTTAAGGCTAATGTGAAGGAAGTTTTCTATTCCTAGTTAAATTATTTTTTTAATTTTGTAGCATATCTCATAAATTAATATATTTGATTTTTGATTGATATTATAAAGTAGCATTTATTTTAGATTTTAAGAAGAAAGCAAAAACTTGGTACTCACTTTAATAATACTTTTTTTTTCTTTCTGGTATTACAGCATTCATTTGCCACCATAACTGTTTTTTAGTTTATGGTTCTTTGGAAGAACCCACAGTAGCTAAGTGGTCCCGCATCATCCATATGTCCATTCTGGTTTCTGTGTTCATCTCTGTTCTCTTTGCTACATGTGGATATTTGACTTTTACTGGCTTCACTCAAGGTAAAGTGAACAATTCAAAGACATATTTCAGTTTTCAGACTGTTGTTCTCCTGATTTTAGTGCACATCGGTCTGGTGTTTTATTTCAAACAGTCACACCTCTACCCACTGTCTTCTCCACTCTTTTGCCTCTTTCTGTTTCTTATTTTTTCTTCTTACACTTCTAATCATCATTTTATAACTATAATTAATTTAGCAGTCATGCTCTCATTTCCCGTGGTTCTTCTTCTCTTATATCTTTCTGATTCACTCATTATCTTTTCTTTACTCAAAATTTCTTCCCTTAGAAGAAAAAACACTACCGTAGTTTCCCTGTGATTCTTCACATCTGTTAATATTTTTTTTTCTTTTCTTTCTTTGGCCTCTTTCATTCCCCCATCTCACTCAGATGAGTTTTTCTGTTAGCAAATTCTCTGCATACTTCCAACACTTTAATTCTAGTCTAGTCCTTTTTTTCCATCTCCAGCCTGTGGGACATTTCTGCTTAATAGTCCCATCTTGTTTTAATGACAAAACAGCATCTTCCTCATAGAAATAATTCTTTAACTCCCTGCTTTTAAAGTTTCTTTTAAAAAAATATTTACCCAAGCACGAACAACTAACTAGTGACCCCCTCTCCCTCTCTGCCCTACTCACCCAGCTGTCGATGGGGTAGACTCAGGGTAGTCTGACAGCAAGTTACTAGCTGTGATTCACGTGTTTCATAGCTTTCACAGGTCTAGTATCTCATTTGACCTTCAGACAACCCTTCGAAGGTAAGTGGAATAACTAGTTTTACCTCCTGCTTAAAACACAGAAAGGTGAAGTAGCTTGCCCAGGCCGGCTGATGACAAACTGGAAAACAAGGCTTCTGTTGCCCAAGGTCAATTTTCTTTCCAATCTCTTTCTTCCCCACCCCCTGCCCCAGCCCATTTTGGCCTCCCATGACCCTCTACAGCCTCTGATCCCTCTTGGCTAGGTTTTCTGCCTTGGGGTGCTCTTGGGAGAATGGCTGCCTGTTTTTAATAGAGGTTACAGGTCACCGTGATGGTATGCAGATATATCTCAAGAAATGAAGAAAAATGGCTTTAAAAATGATTATTATGATACCAATGCAGTTGAAAGTAGCATACCTGCACGTGCCGGTAGAAAACAGTTCTCCCTTGGAAGAAGTGACCTTGGAAGTCTTGATAAGATCTGGGTTCCAGAACATTGCCATGTGTCAGTATTGCAGTACAGTTCGCCAAGATGAATGATTCCTGGGCTCTGGTATGCTGAAGACCTTAGCTGTTCATGTTCTCTTCTGTAAGATAGAAACTGTTTTAGTCACTCACACTTTCTGAATATTTTTTATGAGTTGACTGCTCAGCTATAATTAAATATTTACATAACAAAGTTCGTCATAGTATTTGATGTAGTTGCTGTTGTCCCTGCTCTTCCTGTAATTCCCTAAAACACTCTTAGATTGAAACTGGATTAAACTGTCGCTATTTCTGCAGGACATTTCTCTTCAGGCAAATTGGATCTGGTTGGTAGAAAGTGCACGATTTTTGCTCCTCACTTTTAGTAAATAAATTCCAGCTTGTGAGATTGTGAGAATTCTATTTTCTTCTTGATATTCCCAGTGGCACTTGACAAGTTGCAGGGTCATTTATTTGTGAAAGTTAGTGAACAGGGAACTTCAGGCTTTTTCTTTTTCTCCAGATTACTGGAACCTTTTCAATCGATTTCAAAGGAGTTCTATGTCACTGTTGCTTTATAGTGTAATCTCCTTCTGCCCAAAGAAACACTTCAACGTCATGTGCAGTAGTTCAGAGTGATGGGGGAAAGGGTGAGTCCTGTGAAGAAGTGAACCACTGACAGTATTTATCATTTTTAATGAAAAGAATTCTGAGATACTGGTTGTTTTAAGCATAGTAAAATATGCAATGTTGACCTAAATTTCTATTTGGTTTAATTGAAAAAAGGCAATTGCAACATTCAAATTTAAGCATGTTATCATCAGGAAACAAAGCAAGTCTACGCACTTTGTTTCAGCATTGTTAAGTGTCTCTAGGACACAACTCTGTGTCGTCATTAGATGCCTGATTTTTTTCACAGGTTTTTAAAAACATGTAGGCTCTGTTCCAGATATAAAGAGCCCATTATTTAGTTGGGAACTAATTCCATTCTTGATTTATTCTACAAAACAGTCATATTTTCAGTTTTGAAGCAGTGGGCTTATGTCTGAGTACATCACAAGAGATGAAAGATAATATATGTTTAGAATTCCTTGGTGGGTTCGTGATTTTCTGATAACCCTATAACTTGATGTGCAGGAAATTCACCTCCCAGTTTACTGGTCTACTCTTCCTTTCAAGGTTGTCCTTGATCTAAGAATAGCATTTCAAAGGGAAATTTGTTTATTTTAACAGACTTTTATTTCTTTCTCTTTTTTTAAATAATGCAGTCACTTACCAGAAACAAAGACCAGAAGCAAATTTATAAAGCCGATGCACAAGAATTTAGGGAGTTGATTCTGATGTAAGAAAACAATGGATAAAACATTTGTTAGGAGTTGATAAAGATTCCAGGCAAATCTACCAAAAATAAACAATAAGAATAGGAGAAAAACTTAGTGTTGAATTTACCTTCAAGTGGAACTTGTACTGGTATTGTTATCAGTGACTACACAAACTTATATTTAAACCTGGTAATCTATCATTTAATTAAATGACATGAAGTAAATAGAGCTTCATTTATATAATAAATAATAGCTCACTCCTTGGTTTCCTCAAATATCCATTGCTTAGTAAAATATAAACTGATTTTGTGTTATTCTCAGGAGACTTATTTGAAAATTATTGCAGAAGTGATGATCTCGTAACTTTTGGAAGATTTTGTTATGGAATCACCGTCATTTTGACGTACCCAATCGAATGCTTTGTGACAAGAGAGGTAAGCACAGTGTATTTCGTACCTTTTCCAGGTGATTTCTCTATCACATTCAAATCAGGAAGATTTATCTAATTCAATTCTGAATAACCAGGCACATGACAAGTGATATAACTTACAAATTTTTCAACTACAAAATATCAGAATTTAATTGTGAATTTATACTCAAACGTTATGAAAGTTTTTTAAGTTTGATTTGAAATTTGTGTTTGGCAATTTGGTTTATATTAACATAAATACAAATATTTATACAGCTGCCTTCCAAAGTGAACGCCATTTAGTACAACTAAAATTCACTTTTTTTTAAAGGTTTTTTATTTTTGAGACAGAGTCTTGTTATGTGGTCCAGACTGGTCCTGAACTTACTGTGCAGCCCAGCCTGGCTTCCTCCTGCCTTAGCTCCCAGGGTTCTGGGATTACGCACGTGTGCCACCTTGGCCAGCTATTTCTTAAAAGCTTCTGATGAAGAAATTAAACATCAGAGTTCTTTTTTTAAAAAAGTCAAAATTGTGTTTTTGTTAATATATTTTTAAGCCAAAGTGCTTTGTAGATACCATAGGTCAAATTCTAATTGGTTCTGTTATCTTTAAAAATTAAAATATCATATTCCATGAAGAACTATAATTTATGTAAATCTACAGTTTTATAGATAGATTTAATTTCTCTATATATTCATACATTACACTGGTATATACCATATAAAATATAAACAATGATGTCAAGAAGGGGTATATTATTTGTGTATATATTTTTCACATATAAAGTCAGCTTCAGATTACATCATGCAGCCCACCCGGATTTATGGGGAAAGATTATCTGAAGGAGAATTAATCCTGTTGGTGTAAAATCGGATAACAGGGCTTGGCAGGAATCCCTTTGCTGTTGGCGACGCATCCACCGTGCCGCTAACAGGAAAACGTGATTCTGTTACATAGTGGTTCTTTCAGGGGTCACACTAAAAAGGCTTAGTCTCAGGATCGTTCGTTCCTGAGGGCTGTTTACCCAGTACACCCTGTGAATGGGTTTAATGTATGAAACGCAGAGTCGGCAAAGCCTTAAGCACACACAGCCACCAGCAGCTTCTCAGGCAGCCGAGGCAGCCGGGTGCTGAACTGCTCGGTGTCGTATGTGTCCACTGCAGCCGCGTTTCTGTTGGCCAAGGAGCGTGCAACTCCCAGGCCACCTCTCTGCCTGGACTAGAAGAGAAAAACAGAATGAATTAGGATCACATTGTGCAGATTTTTAACACTTAGGAGCCTTTCAAATATTTGCTAACTAGCGTCAACTGAAAAAAATATGGTGTTCTGTCAGGGTCTGCGGTGTTTTAGGTGCAGATCTGGTCTCTAGAGCCCAAGAACGCATGGCGCGCTGTCCTGCGGCGCCTGACTTCCTTCTCCTGCACCGCTTCTGTCTTAGAGCTTCGGTTCTAACTGCCATGACAAGAAGAGGAGATGAAATGAAGATACTTCTCGTGGTGGCTGATCCTAGGCAGAGGAAGGCCACGCACGGCTCAAGTACCCACTTGTCCTTTCCAATAATAGTAAATATCTCCCACTACCTGCCTCAGGATGTGTTCCTCTTATGAGCTTATTTTAGAGGTGCCCATAAGAATGAAGTTTAAATATTATAGTATTTGGAAGGTCATTTCAAGTGATAATAAGTTACAGTTTTTGGTGTCACTATTTAAATCTTTGGCACAGCCATTTTGACATTTGACCTAGGCGGCTGGCACCCATCTAGGTAGCAGAGCTTCTATCGGATGTACTCAGGATCTGACCTTCTCTGACTCTTTTGAACTCCTGCCCCACTGTTCTTCCATAGCGGTCCCTCTCTCTGTAGACTGGCTCTTTCCTGTCTTCTGCAGCGACTCTTCCTATTCTGACCCTTTTCTTTTTCCCACACGGTTGCCTCTGCTTGCAGTTCTGTTCCAGTCCCCACCTCAAGCCAAGGCAGAGAGGCAGACCCAGGTTCCCAGAGCTGGCTCAAATTCTAAATTCGATTTGACCTTTTCTGTCCTATCACAAATCGATCTCTATTTTTTCTTCAGGTTGGTTGTAGGCCTCCAATTAGGATGCTAATCCCTGAGAATGAACCCTTTTCTTGAGGAAAAGCAAGATAAAATGGAAATTAAATTGGAACAGATAACATTTAACATATAAGCCCAATTCAGTAAAGGATACTTCAGCTATTCTGTGGTGGAAAAGAAGTGTGTAACACCTTTTGTAGAGCCCAGATACTCTAAACAGCATCCAGAGTTTGTTTAATAGTAACCATGTGAGGCTCATAAAGTACCTTTCCAAGGCTCCCTTGTGCTTCATTCAAACACTGGCACGGCACACTTAGAGTCTGCATTACAACCCATCAGAAGTTCAACAAAGAATACTTGCTATTGCTATGTGTATTTATGTGTGATTACTTCAGAATCAATATTCACAATAATTTGAAATTTGATTAGTTACCTTACTGGCAACGCTGCATAGAGACCTAAATGCTATTGTGAGCCACTGTCAGTGAAACTCGCACGCCTCTGCAAAGAATTTTTATGCGACAGGTAATCGCCAACGTGTTTTTTGGTGGGAATCTTTCACCTGCTTTCCACATTGTGACGACAGTGATCATTGTTGCTGTAGCAACGCTGGTGTCATTGCTGATTGATTGCCTTGGAATAGTTTTAGAACTCAATGTAAGTACATCTAAACATTTACTCCTTGCATTTTAATAATCCTTTTCAAAATAATGTTTCTGTTTGGCATGAGACATCTTTTTCTTAGCAAAATTGTCTCTTCTGAAGTGGAATGAAAATAGTTTGTAATATAGTCATGAATATTTAAAGTGACGATACCCGGCACTTGATACAACGACTGGGTTTGGAAGCAGTGGTTCTCGAATGGGGCTGACCTAGCACTTCCTGCCTCAAGTGGGACTTGGCAACACCTAGAGACATATCTGTTTGTGTAACTCGACAGGCAACACTATTGTTACCTAGTGAGAAGAAGCCAGGGATGCTGCCAGCACCCTACCATGCAAGATGGTCCCTTACAAACAAAGGTCTCATCCAAATGTCTATGGTGCCAAGGATGCATAGCTCATTTTTGTGATCTATAGATATCTCTAAAAATATTCATGACTTAAATTAATGTGGAATCTTTTCTGAATTAAAATGTGTCTAGTGGCATTCACTAAAAATATGGAAAGTAACAGTAGTATATTCAAATTGTCGCTCACTTACCATGGCCCAATTTCTTTTTCTTTAAATATTTCTTTCTTCAAACCTTTCTTTTGTCATCTCTGCTGGCACTACCCAAATCTAAGTCTTCATCATAGGACATCTTCATCCATTCTAGATTTGTTTTGGCTTCAACTACCAAATAGCTGATAGCTAGGTTTTCCTTTGAGTTTATTAAGATCTTGCTCAAAATAATCTCCATTAACCAATGAAAGTAAATGTAAACTCCATTGTCCTTATAACCCATCCCCAAATGTTATGCCCAGATTGCGTATTCCCCAAAGACCTCCAGGAGACGGAGCACTTATGCAAGAGCAATGAGCCTTTATTACGGGCTTAAGCTCAGGCTCTCAGACTTCACCAACACAGTGGATCCATCCCCAAGCCTTTATAGTAATATTTTCTACTTATATTCCAAATGTATCCACATTTTTGGGGGGGTCTATAAAGAAATAATATCAATTCTCTCTTTTATCCTTTTTCTTAACTAGTTTTTGTTTCTTGCAATTATGTTCTTTTCACTTCTATGAAAATATCACCAAGGCTCACAATCTGGTACAGCTTCAAATTCATTTCTTTATTGGTCATATACATATTGAATAATTACTATGTACCACATGATAGAAATATAATGACAGAAGGAAATCAGAAACAATGCATGTATGCTTTTTCACGAACATAAAAGGTTAACTGCTTGCAGGGGCCATGTAAGGAGACACAGGGAAGTAGATTGGCCCCCAAAATAGTTTTTTACATTGACCCTATTGACTAAATATTCAATTAGTTCAAGAATTAAAATAACAGTGTGAAACTAAGATAAATCGCCACTTGGTGAGACTGGGGTGCGGGTGTATCCACACAGCAATGCCGCGACTCTCCCCCTTCCCAACCCTTACAGAATTTCTAATCAGAATCTGGCCATCCAGCATTTACCAGTCAGTCACCACAGGGAAAGCTGACTTCTGTAATTAAGATGCCCTGTCTTCACTTGCCCGCTTCCCTGAGAGTTGAGGGATGAATGAAGGTCCCGTTGTCTGTGGTCGTAGCGCTCTTCCCTCTGATCCGGTCGTGACTTCAAGTTCCAGACAAGAACAATAGAAGCTTCAATCCAGAACGCACTGTTGGGAATTTTCTTGTAGCAAAGTAAATGAAAAGTAGAGCACATGCAGTTATCCAAAACCTCAGAGGACTAGAGATTTTTCTATCCCATTGGTAGCAAAGAGAAAAAATAAATTTAAAAAAAGAGCGCTATGATACATGATTGTAGTCATGCCTATTTGGCTAAGGAAGGAGGACCACTTGGGCCTAGAAGCCCAAGATCAGCTTGGGTATAAAGGGAGATCCCACACACACCCCTGGGTGTGTGAGGGAGGTGGTAGCGCTTATACGATGGGTGGACAAGTATCAAAGGAAACTTTAACATATTTCCCTATCTTGCATAGGGAAAAGACTAATTAATAGGTAATTTAATGTAGCAACCTTGACTTGTTTTAAATGGATCACTGCTACTTTAACACAACTACGTGTGTGTGTGTGTGTGTGTGTGTGTGTGTGTGTGTGTGTGTAGGGCTAGCAACATTATGTTCAAACTACTGCACGAATGAGTAACCCTTGAGTCTACAGCTCAAGACCTATTGCTACAAATATTCTTTGACATACAGACATTCTTTAGCACAATACTATGAAATTAGTGTTACCAAAACATGTTGTTTCAAATAGTAGTAATCTTGCAACTATGCTGTAGAGATGATTACTGTAATCATCTCTGACCTTGATTTTTCTTGCTTTATAAAATGTCTCATTTGAGTTGACAAGTCTTGCTTGATTGTTTAATGTAGAATTCTGTTTTGAGGGAAAAAATAATGGTTATCAGATGCCTAAATATTCACCACATCTTGATAGCCTAAGAAATTTTTGTTAACTTTAAGTTAACCAAGCACACACAAATTAATAATTTTTATTAAAGAATGATATATTTTTGCCCGAGTACCACATAAGCTGGGCATGGTGGTACATGCCTGTAATCCTAGTATTTATGAGGCTAAGGCGGGAAGATTGCCGTGAGTTTGAGGCCAACCAGGCTACATATTGAGTTCAGGACCAGCCTGGGCTATAGAGGGAGACCCTGTCTCTAAAATAATTAAGGAAACAAAAAATAAAAATTAATAAGACATAGAGATAGAAGACTGTAAAGTATTTCTAAGAGGTATTAAAGAACTAATAAAGTCTGTCGTATTCATGCATTGGAAAATTTAATGTTTTTAGGATAACAGTCTTCCCCCAAAGTACATTCAAAGAATCTGTAATTAAAAGTCCAGTAGGCTCTTTTGGAAGACTTGAAAATCTGATTCTAAATTGTATGTGCAAATCCAAAGAATAATATGTTTTGGTAAATTTGAACATTGTATTCTTCAGAGTTAATTGCTAATATCCATGATACTTAATTGTAAATATATTTGCATCAAATATTTCCAATTTTACTTGCTTTGAAAACTTTTGTGACTAAGATAGGATCTTTGCTATTATAATCAGAGTACTGTCTTATTATTATTATTTACTTTTTTAGTTATTTTTTTTGCTGCTTTGACAGATTAGCTAATATACACAAATTGGGAAGGAAAAGTTAATTTTAGCCCACAGTTACAGTGGGCAGCTGGCACCAGTGGAGGCACATGGCGAAGGCGGAAGTGGAGGCAGCTCCTCATAGCATTGCAAACAGGAAGCCAAGTCCAGGAGAAAGAGAAGTAGCAGCATTTGCCCTTCCAGGTCCTCTCTCAGTGATCTACCCCTTCCAGGTCTAGCCTCAGTGCTCTGTCCCATCTGGATTTAAACCCCTAATCCACCATAAGCCTGTAACCTATTATCTACTACACCTGCCTCCCACTTGTTATCGGCCACATGCCCTTAATCCAGTCCTCAGACCAGGCCCGCATCTCCTTACTGCACACAGTTCCATAGATAATTCATAGCATTCAAATATGAGACTTTGGGGGAATATTCAAGATCCAAACCACAATAAATACTCTATGAATATCTATTAAAAATTAAGATCTGGAGGTGTACTCAGTGGTTAGAGTAGTTGCCTAGCACAGGCAAGACTCTGGGTTTGATTCCCAGCACCAGATAAGCTGAGCACGGTAGCACCTGCCTATAATCCCAGCACCTAAGAGTCTGAGATGGGAATATTGCTTGAGCTCAGGCCAGCATGGGCTACTTAGTGAATACAGGACAAGCCTAGACAAGAGAGTGAAAACCGATCTCAAAATAAATAAATAAATAAATAGTGATCTGAGCTGGCGGTGGAGGACTATCTTTAAAATTTAAGCTATAATTCTAGTTTCTTATACTTAAACAACCTACTTAAATAGAGATACAAAAAGGAAGAAAGGGTGCTATATTATCTATTATGATTTTATAATAAATTTCTTCTATGGATTAACAAAACAGAATCTCCATTTTCTATGAAGACCAAAGAATATACTTTTTCCCCATGAATAAGTCCTTTGGTGTGCACAGTCACACACCTGCATCTTTACCCAGCCCCCTTAGTGTGGGCGCTCACTGTATCTAACAGAGCCAAATCCAGCCTCATTTCTGTGAGGCACACGTGCTAGAGCATGCAGCCTATCAGAAGTAGATAAAGCCCGCTGTGTTTCATCTCATAGGGATGATTGGAGCTGACACATACCACCTAGGCTGTGCTAACTGCTGTTCACGTGTTATCTTCCTTAGGACATGTAAACTTTGCCAATGAGGAAACCACAGAGATTACAAAAATAATCTGAGTTAATGCTAGTTGTAAGTAGAAGAATCAGGATTTGAACACAAGTACTTGCATCCTTTCACCCACAATTTTAGTCATGCCACCACCCAGGTACATCCTAATCTGAGGTGTCAAGTTATGTAAAGTAATTTTGTTCTTTTATCCATTTTTTTAAATTAAAACTCTATGAATTGTGTTCATTGCTAAGGTTAAGAATAATTCCTGATTCCTGTGAATAATTTAATAATGACATAAAGTAAATAACAGGAAATGGAATAAAGTGAAAATAAGAGGTTTTGATCTTTATTGCTTAGTTGATTGCTTTCATTCTAATTAATTGGGGGATGACATTTGGGATAAAACACAGAATCTTATCACCTTCGTAATTATAGTACCTTAAAAGCTTTTCTATATTGCGGCTGCTAGATTATTATTGAGTAGAACAATGACATTCACAAATGATATATAACTTAGAATCAGATCAAGCAAAATTCAGGAAATACTGTTATTTGAGAAAACTAGACATCATAAGTTATTTGGAGTTACAGTTGCCTTTGAATAAAATAAGAACCCCATGTACTTATTATTTTTTGTGGTAGTACACAGCAATGACATACTTTCCCAAAATAAATGCAATCACAATTTTGAAGAATTCATTTTAGAAGTTAAGCAAACACATACAAGCCCTGTGCTTGGTAGCAAGACTCCAGCAGCTTGGCTCTGACTGTCTTATTAGAGAGAAGATGTACCTGCCGTAATTGGGCCCTGTGGGTTTTGACTCGCCGCTGTACAAAGAGAAAAAAAAGGGAAACAGCTGGTGCCTGTGGCAGGAGTAGGCAGCCCAGCAAGCCCTGTGTGCAGCTCGGGAGAAGACAGGAAGCGAGCCAAACACCCAGCGAGGTCCCACCGTGGCACACGCCCCAGGTGAGCCAGCCTCGGCCCATGTTGCCAAGGACTTCCTGAGCTACCGAGAGGTGTGGGATTTTTCTTAAGGTATAGCAAACAAATCGCATGAGTTTAACTTCGTCACAAAGTAGAGATTTTTAAAATATATATGGATTCTTTTCCTTAGAGCTTACTTCTTTTGTATCATTTGAAGGTTTCTATTTAAGCAGGCCCATTCAGGCCCCTTCCAATCTACCTTGCCGTTAAAAATCACCTTCTGTTCTTTCCCTATGACGAGTTGCAAAACCTCCTGGCATCCGCTGTGTTCTAGTCATTGAACAGCACTTGCCTTTATAAATAAGACCAGTTTCTCTATCTCTTTCATAAGCAGTTATGGTTTCGTGGCCTGTGAAGCATTTTTTAAAAACATTCTAAGACCAGCAGTGTATCCTTAAATATGTCTGTATTAAGCAGATAAATTAATTTATAGGGGATAGATCAGATGGAACCACACTATTTATTGTTTTACTGGCAACTTGGGTCCTAGCAACAACCTCTGGCAAAACTGAGCTTTTAGGTATCTGGAAAGTAGTTGTTATCTAGACAGATAATCAACAGAGCTTCTTTCCGCACCAACACCAGCCATGTACTTTCCCCTCTAATTGTTACTTTCTCAACTCTCAAGAAGAGCAGCACAAACAGAGCACTCAGCACTTTGCCTTGCCGTGGGAGTCAGGGTGAGGGCGCCGGGAAGCCGGCGCAGATGGCGGCCGCTTTCATCCCCGGAGCACCTTGGTACCCTGCAGCTCCGATGAATGAGCCTTCGATTTGTTTTATCCTAAACGGGAAGAGACTGCACATAAAAACTAGTGTAGATGCGCACAAAATGCTCAACTCCACTGTAAACCTTAAATTGTGCACTTATACATATCAATAAAATGGGGGGAAAAGAACTAGTATAGAACTCTGTAGGCTGAAGCAGGAGGATTGTCATTAGTTAGAGGTCAGCTTGGGCTCCTCCATGAGTTCAGGACCAGCCCGGACTACACAATGCGAGACCCTGTCTCAAAAACAAAAAAGAAAAAAAACCATATATAATATATATATATATATATAAACTGTTTTGTTGTTTTCAGAAATTTTGCCTTGAAAGAAATCAGAGGGTAATATTTTTGTTATAAACACAGATTGTGTTCCACAGCATTGTCATAACCTACAAAAGCATTAGCACTCCCATGTCTTCAGAATCCATAATTTATTTAATCCCAGCTGTGTGGCAGCTGATCTTTACATAGTCACTTGCATTCACTCAGGGGCTAGGAGTGGCAAAATAACATTGTCCATACATTTTAAATAGCAATGCAAAATTGGGAACTTTTTGTATTTTTTCAGGTGTCTCTTACCATGGAAATATTTTCCATTTCCATTTCCATTTTCCATTTCCATTGTGGTCCCTGTTATTCTCCTTCAAATTTCTATTTATTTGTTGTTTATTTACTTACTCGAGACAGGGTCTAACTCTGTAGTCCAGGCTGGTCCTGATCTCACTGTATAGCTCAGGCTGGCCTGGACCTCATGGCAATCCTCCTGCCTCAGCCTCCCAAGTGATGAGATACTATGCATGCACCACCAGGACAAGCTTATGTGATGCTAGGGAATCAAACCCAGGGCCTTGCGCTTGCTAGGCAAGTGCTTTAGCTGCTGGCCTGTTCTTTCAACCCCTATTTAAATTTTTAAGATACTCTTTGGCTTAAGATAACAATATGGCCAGGTATGGTGGCACATGCCTGTAATCCCAGCACTCAGGAGGCTGAGGCAGGATTACCATGAGTTCAAAACCAACCTGGGCTATATAGTGAGCTCAGGACCAGTCTGGACTACAGAGTAAGACCCTACCTCAAAAAAACCAATCACAGTATGAAACCTATAGTTACCATTACTTTGGATTCTATTTGTTTTCATAAAAAATAAAAAGTATACTATTGGTATCTTAGTTGTAACATTTCTGATATGAGAATGGCTCTTGGGATGAAAGAAACAATAATTTTATTAAATAATGTTATTAACAAAATAGGTATTTTAAAATATAATATATTATACATATAGATTATAAACAATATAAGTTTTATATATAAACTATATATTATTTAATATCATCCAATTTCAAGTTCAGACTGCTTTGATTGATCCTGGGAAAAATCTATGAAAAAAAAGTGTCGAAAGTTTGTAAACCTTAAGTGACAGACGTTTACAATTTCATTATGCCATTCATATATGTACTTATAAATTTTCATAACAATACTTATAAAAACATTTTATGGAAATTGTGCATTTAACTATAGATAAACATTACATTTATTATTTACTGTAACACTGTATGTTTCAAGAGAATAACACTTGTGGTATATTACACTAACAGAATGAAAGCTAATAATCCCAAATTCATCTCAAAGGACAGACAAAAAGCATTTGAAAATATTCAGCATTCTTTTTTGATTTAAAAAAGTCTCTTGGCAGTTTAAATACAGTAGAATAGTTCCTCCACATAATAGAGGCCATTTGTTAAAAAAAAAAAAAAAAGAAAGAAAGAAAAAAGAAAACCCTCACAGCCAACATGCTTATCCATGAGGAGAAAATAGAAGCTCTCCCAAAAAGATTCAGGACAAGGGCAGAGTACCTACTCTCACCACTTCTACTCCCAGTAATATAAGAGCAACCAGATGAGATAAAGAAAATAACACATATCTGAATCGGAAAGAAAAATAAAACTATATGCAAGTAACATAATCTCGTGTTTATATATAAAATGCTCCAAAGATCATACATACAACATACATACACTCACAAAGTTAAAATAAGTGCATTCTGCAAAAGAATTTCACTTATGATCACATACAAAAACAAACTTAGTTACAAATTTAACCAAGAAGGAAAAAGGTTTGTACACTGAAATCTATAAAAACTTATGAGATAAATTTAAAGAGACCCAAATAAATGAGAATTTGTGTTCATGTGTTGGAAGAATTATTATTGTTAAAATGTCTATATTAATTAAAGAAATCTACAAATTTAACACAATCTCTGTCAAAACTACAATGGCATTCTGCATGGAAATGAGGAAAAATCCTGAAACCTGTAAGGAATCACAAAATATCCCAAATAATCAAAGCAATAATGAAGGACAAAAAGTTAGTGATATCAGATTTTCTGAAAATCCTATTGCAAAGCTAGATTTGCAAAACAGTATGGTACTGACATAAAAAAAAAAAAAACTTGGGCCACTTGAACAGAGTAGAATCTATGCCCATACAATCTACTAATTTTTGGCACGAACATTAAGATATGACAAATAATGCTAGAAAAGCTGGGTTTCCACATTTTAAAAAATGCTATTGGATTCTTATCTTAGAGCATGTCTAAAATTCAACTCAAAATGGATTTAAGAAGCACCCAACTATAAGAACTGAAACCAGAAAAAAAAAAGATAAAATTTCCTTTTCATGGGTTTTGTCAATGCTTTTTAGCAATCACACCAAAATCTACAGCTACAAAAGAAAAGATAAATAAATGGACCTGTTAGGTTTAAGTCTAACATGTCCCCCCACAGCCACACTATCTGGGAGGTCATTTAACTATGGTGGCACTATGCTCATCAGTGAACTAATCTGTTGAGGATTTCACATGCTGTTGTAAGGTGGGACCTTATAAGTTTGGAGGGATCAGTCACTTGTTTTGTGGCCTAGAAGGAAATTGCTTGTCCCTGGCTCCTTTCTTCTCTCTCTCTGCTTCCTGGACACTATGTGGTGAGCAGGTTGCTTCCACCATGCTCTTTCAACATGCTATTTTTCCCTTGGAGCCAGATGACAATGGGACCAAAGATCTATGAGCCAAAATAAATCTCTCCACCCTTACAGGTAGTAGGCAGTGTCCAGCAAACTGATAGTGACTTAGACAGGAACTATATCAGATTCAAAAGCTTATAAATAGAAAAATAGAAACAAGCAACTTACAGACTGAGAAAGATCACTTGCAAATCATATATCTTAGAAAAGGTTAATGTCCAAAATATGTAAAGAATTCTTCAAACTTAATAGCAGAAAAGCAAATACCCAATTAAAAATAGGCAACTTGTCTGAATAGATCTTTTCTTAAAGAAGGCATAAAAATGCCAATAGGAATATAAAATAGTGTCGAATATTTATAATATTCAGGGAAATGTGAATTAAAACTATAATGAGATAATTCCTCACACCCACGAGGATGAACAGATGGTATCATCTAGATGACAAATGAAAACAAACTTTGGCAAGGGTGCAAAGAAAAGGGAAACGTGGTACACTGTCGGTGGGAATGTAGAATGGAACAGCCATTATGGAGGTTCCTTAGAAAAGTAAAAACAAGGTTACCATAGGAGCCAACAATTTCAACTCTAGGGTTTTATACCCAATAGGGATAAAATCACCATCTTCCAAAAATAATCTGTACTTCCATGTTCATTGCAGCATTTTTCAAAATAGCCAAGATATGAAACCAACCAAAGTGCTCATCAATGGATGAGTGGGTAAAGAAAATCTGGCATCAGTGCACAGTGGCACTTTATTCAGTGTTAAAGAAAGAAGAAAACCCTGCCATGGACTCCATCCTGAAAGGAGATACTATGCTAAGTGAAATGTTTCAGACACAGAAAGAAAAATATTATATCATCTTACTTACATGTGAAATCTAGAACAAGGGGGTCAAATTTCCAGGGATAGGGTAGAGAGCCGTGTTTGCCAGAGGGGGAGGAGTAGGAAGGACGTGAGGAACCATAGGTCAAAGGACTCAAAGGAGCAGGTGTGTGTGAAGAAGGCGAGAGACAGATGTGTACGAGCAAGGGGCTACAATTGATAAAATTCTATTGTACCTGAGGTTTTTGTTAATAGGATTTTAGCTGACTTTGTCATGCACACAAATAGCAAGGATATGAGATAATAAATATGTGAACTTTGCTTCACTGGAGTAATCATTTCACCACCCACATGTGTCGTAAGTCCTAAATATACACAAAAATTATTTGAGAGAACCTCACATTTCTTGAGTAAAAGAATATTTGTTGTAAATTTTTAGTATAGTTTATGACTGTTATTTTGGGTTCTGGAATATAATATGATTAACACTACATAATTTGAAAAATATAATAGCTAAAAGGCAACAGATTTTTAACATTTACATCGCTCATGAAGTTTCTAGTATAATCAGACCTACAAAAAAGGAGAATCTCTTTTCCTTTTACATTAATAACTATGGATACTTTTTTATAATGGAGAATTCTATCACACACTACTTTCAGTCTGGCATTCTGCCTTGGTTGAATTTGCCTATAAACAACTACTGAGTTCTGCTGTCAAATTTTTAGGATAAGCAGTGTGTTTAGTTTTACTTGAAAGAGGAGCTGGAGAGGCTATTTCATGTTAAATGATCTTAGTATTACAATTTTTCTCTCACAGACTTGAGCACTTAAGTGAAGAGGGGGACACAGGGCTGGAGGAATAGCCCAGTGGTTAGAGCGCTTGCCTAGCCAGGACAAGGCCTTGGAGAGGGCAGGGGCAGGAGGATTGTCATGAGGGTGAGGCCAGCCTGGGCTACATAGTGAGTTCAGGACAAACCTGGACTACAGAGCAAGACCTTGCCTTAAAAAAAAAAAAAAAAGACAATTATCAATGTGCCCTCAGAGTTGCCCATTCGTACACATATAACAAATAGATGACTCAGGTTTGAAAACATAGTAGGTACTCAGTGTCTTTAAATGAAGAGCAGAGCAAACATAGAGTCCAATTTTTCCAGAAGCTAATCTTCTCCCTATTACTTCCAGACCTTCTCTTCTGAAGTCTAACTACTGTTATCCTATTTTACTTTATTTGCTTGTAAAAAAAAAAAAAAAAATTCCCTGGAAATGGGAAAACCTATTTCTAAGTCTTTCTTGGGATTGTCTTCCTTTCCTTTGTTTGATTCAACTTAATATATTACATTTCTGTAGCATGTCATAAAAAATAGTTTTAAAAAACTGTCCAAAGAGTGCTTCTGTCCACTGACGTCTCACTCCGGCCTTCCGCACACAGGGTGCGCTCTGCGCGGCGCCGCTGATTTTTATCATCCCATCAGCCTGTTATCTGAAGTTGTCCCCAGAAGCGAGGACACACTCAGACAAGATCGTGTCCTGTGTCATGCTGCCCATTGGAGCCGCGGTGATGGTTTTCGGGTCCGTCATGGCCATCACAAATCCGCAGGACTGCACTCACGGACAGGAAATGTTCTACTGCTTTCCTGACAACTCCTCCCTCGCAAACGTCTCAGATTCTCATTTTCACCCGACAACACAACTCTCCCTCTTGAACATCAGCCACTTTTGATGAGTGGACTGTTTTTTAAAATAGTGTGTCTTCATAGATCTCTAAGCCATGTAAGTATATTCTCACCTTTCAGTCTCTACATTGTAAAATGACCACAGTGGCCCTTGTCAAAATGTACTTTTCCTCACTCTTTAGTGAATGTAAAAAATAAAGAAGAAAATTCAGTGTATTCACTCTTGAACTAGAACAAATGTTTTGTTCCGATAACTGCACCAAACTAATGCTGAATGAAGAAGGAAAAGCAAAACTGTTAACATTGGCTGCCACTTCCTCAAAAGCACTACTCTTTTATTTCATGTACAGCCAACGTTGTGTGCTCCAGAACAAGAAACTGACTGTGGGTTGGAATTTTGGGTCTGTGTTCAGGAAAAGAAAAAAAAAAAAAGTAGTGTCTTGGGAGTCTATAAAATTAAAAGGAAGTAGAAACCCAAAGCTGTTACCAAGAAGAAACATCCCAAGTACAAAAAGATGCTCTCTAGTGTAACCTCAGTAGCAATTTTTGTTCAGGAAAAGGGCATCCCTGGAGGAATGAGCAAAGTCCTCCCCACGTTAGGAAGGACAAACAACAGTGTGTATGCAGAGCAAGGAGCAGGGAATCAAAATTACCTCGCAATTTCTAAAGCTGTGTGAGTAAGATGGCCACGCAATTATGAAACAGGAAACAGTTGTTCTGAGAGGTGACCTAAACAATAGGCTATGTGTCAAATTTGGGCCTGTTGAATTTGCAGTGCTGGCAGGAGTGTACAGTCAGCAGCTGACCTTTGAGACTCGAAGCTTACAAGAAGAATCCCGGTGCACTACAGGCATTCTCACTGCCCTGGAAGGTCCTCACAGAGATGCTGGGTGCTCTGGCTGACTAGGTCCTTGGGAAGCAGATACGGAGATGGAGCCGGCCATGCAAGGTATTCCTTAGAACTATAAGACAGAGAGGAAGCCAGCATTGGAAGGGACAGGAAAAGTGGACAGGAGAAGCTAATAAAGCCTCAGCCAGGACCTAAGAAGCCTGGAGCATGCAGGGGCATCAGAGTCGACCCCGGGCAGAGGAAATAGTCACATTTTAACACCATCGTCTTCATCAGTCACTGATTGTGGGCACCTGGGAAAGGAGGGGACCCTGGTTTCGGCAGCTCTTTGCAGCTGAGTGAACGCAGGGAGTGAGAGCTGAAGGCCAGTGCCTGCCGATGGCTGGGGCACAGCCTGGGTCCCCACGTGAGGGTCTGAGAGGCACAGCTGTGCCCAGCACAGGCGTCCTCGGTTTTTAACAAGGGTTTTTATGCCTTTTCACAAGAATTTCACATCTCTATATCTGTGACAATCTCTAATAATGTTTGTAATATACGTAGTAATATTTGGGACCATTTGAAAGGCTTCTTTTTATCGTGTGTCATTGAAAGTGAATTTCTCACTTTTCACCTGTATTTGAATCAGGATAACCATCTGTACCTCTGTGTTAATTGTTACCAAATAATGAGAAAATATCACAGACAGAGGTGATACATCAATTGTTTGTACAACGTCCAGGCCAATAAAAATCCTTACAGGATATATATATATACATATATATATATATATATATATATATATATATATATATACATACATATATATATATATATATATATAATAAAATAATTTCAGAGTCATTTGAAGAAAGTGGTAATAAATCAGTTATTACATGTCCCACAGTAAGAAAGAAAGACCTAAAGTCCAAGGCTAGCCTGGGCTCCATAGTGAGTTCAGGACCAGCCTCAACTACAGAGTGAGACCCTGTCTCAAAAAAAGACAGACAGACAGAAAAAAAGAAAGAAAGAAAGAAAGAAAGAAAGAAAGAAAAAAGAAAGAAAGAAATCACACCCAGGACCCAAGAACTTAAACTGTGGCAGGTTCAGAATGAGAGTAGTGGTTTTTGCTTCAGTCATCCATATAACTAAATTAAACTTCCACTCACTACAGCTTTTCTGTCTTTAGCTTTGTTTTTTATTGTTGTTGAAAAGTCATAAGAAGTCCGAGCATTCTGTGCCTATTTTTAGATTGGTATGTGTTTAGGTAAAAGAATTATGGAAATACTTTCATTGCATACTACAGAAAAGCAAACTGTGTTTGCAGCAATTTATCCTTTCATTGCTCAAGACTAAAATCCACTGACCTACATAATTATCAGATAAAGTCACGAGGGATGAGATTTCCAAGGGCACACAAACAGAAGTACGTCAAGGGTAACATAATTTAGTGCTTATCCATCTATTATCTTGTGCTTTGGGTATTGCTTCAGACGTGTTAACCTTGAGTCTTCAAATATGAAAAACTCCCTGTAAGAGCTGAATGCAAGTTTAATATCTAATAACTGTTTGTTAGCTTACTGCTAATCCACTATAAACATGACATCCTTTAATTCAGTTACATAATATAGGAATTGCATTCTTGTTCATTTCACTTAGAATCTTTAATTTCAACACTACTTTGAAACATCTTCAAAAATCAGATGGGGTCAGTAAACCCAGGTCGGTGCCAGAAAATTGCCTGGCATGTGCCAAGGCCCTGAGTTCAATTTCCAGCACCACAAAAATAATATAAAATAAAATAATAAAATAGGATATCAGAAGGGGTAAACATCCTTACCTCTCTGGACTTTTTCCAATGATGTCAAACAATACTCACTGCCTCTTGGCTTTCCTAAAGGGTCTGAATCCAGGTTATCTGGTTAAGAAAACCCTAACTAGTTCTCTACTGGAGTCGTACTGTGAATATTTACTTAATTAAAAACAATTTTTTGGACAAATACAGGACTTCTGGTTTATCTGTAGCACAGTCACTCAAGAATGCAGTGCTGGTCTATGTTTTAAGGGGAGGTGGCCACGGGTTGGATCAGGACTCACCACATGGCTCCCGAGTTCCTCAGGCGTGGACAGAGAGCACGTAGGGAGTAGGCACACATACACGCTCCGTTGACTATGGCAGGATAATAATTAGCTACACTCCTTGAAGGTGAACCCAAAGAATGTGTACATGTCCTAAACGGCATACCGACCTGGGCCTGTAATCTCAGCACCCAGGAGGCTGAGGCAAGAGGATCCAGTCTAGGCAGGGCTACATACCAAGCTCAACAGCAACTTGAGCTGCCTAGCAAGACCCTGTCAAAACAAACAAATGAAAACATTTAAACAATTTATCACTATAACTGAACAACTATGCAGTCAAGCAGAGACATCGTAAAGTAGGAAGCACATGGAGTCAGAGAAAAAGAAAAGCCATGTCATTTTCTACAGCAGCAGTTCTCAAAGTGGCACATCAGATTCACCCGCATGACTTGAAAAAAACACAGATCTCTGGGTTTTACCCCAGAATTTCTGACTGAGAAACCTGGAGTTGTCCCTGAAATTATGCATTTCTGAAAAGTTCCCAGGGCTACTTGTTCTCTTAGTTCAAGGATCACACTTGGAGGTCAGACACACTAACGCGCTCGATGAGGGCCTGCGTTCAGAGGCTGGGGCAAACCACACACAAGATGCAGGAAGGGAGGAGAGAAGAATGAAGAACAAAAGGGAAAACTGAGATTACAACCTAAAATCAACACAGCTGCGGTAGTTAAGCTGAAAGCCTGGATCTCAGCCTGCCAGAATTCAGAGAAGCTTCATAGCCTGTTGTGAGAGGGACTGAAATATACCAGTTCCTCAGAAATGCACCAAGGACCGCTAAAGCAGGTCACATGCTTATATGAAAATGTCATATGAAGCTCCTTATTTTGCATAATTAATATGCATCAATAATTTTAATAAAAATACAGTTTGGAGAGAGAAAGAAGCAAGAAAAGGAGCAAATTAAACTCAAAATAGGGCCTGGGAACTTATGTCAGAGGTTAAAACACTCCCCTAGCAACCTCAAAGTCCTGGGTTGATTCCCCAACACCACATAAAAGATTAGTTGGAAATAGTAGCACATGCTTGTAATCTTAGCACTTGAGAGGCTGAGGCAGGAAAATTGTCATGAGTTCGAGGCCAGCCTGGTCTAGAGTAAGACCCTATCTCAAAAATAAATAAATATGTAAAATAAAATAATAAAATTAAAAGTAAAGTGAAGGAAAAAAATAATGAGTAAAAAAGTTAAACTCATATGTCAATGAAATAAATAGTAAAGAAAAAAACTGATGAGATCGAAAGCTGGTCCTTGAAGGCATATATACAAGGGAGGGGAAAGGACAGTGACAGTGATACAATGAACACAGGCACAAAATTCTCAAGTTTATGTAACCATTGTGCATTGCAAATACATACTAATAAAAAGGTGGAATCTGAAAACTAAAAATAAATTAAGAATTACCATAAAAAGGCAAATATACACCTAAGTCAAAACATCGAATTCTACACCTTTTTTTGTGACAGGGTCTCACTCTGTAGCCTAGGGTGGTCATGAACTCACTGGTCACTGGTGTAGACCAGGCTCACTTTGGACTCAAAGCAATCCTCCTGCCTCAACCTCCCAAATGCTGGTATTACAGGCATGCACTACCATGCCTGGCTTTATGCAATGCTGGCAAATCGAACCGAGAGCCTCAGCCTGCTAGGCACGTGCTTTAACTACTGTGCCATTCCTCCAGCCCCGAATTCTACACTCTTAAGCCAGTTAATGCAGCTGTTAACATCTGTTTTTCGTTTCTTTTTTTTTTAAGTAAGTACACCAGGTTTTCTGCGGACTGAACTCTCAATGTACTGTCTTACTTATAACATTACATAGACAATGTGAGTAAAGCAGCATTATAAACAGCGTGCTTGTTGACATCTTACCAACAAAGGCTTTGTGTTGCTCCCTTTTATGGGATACTTCATTGTGTCATTAGTGTTCGCTCATCAACAAAGAAGATCACTAATATATTTAGCTTGGTTTATATTATTCATTTATAGTGACCTGCAAATGCTCCATGAAAACAAAAACAAATAGACAGACACTAGATTTAGTCCACACTCCGATTCTAATTCTCACGTGACTCTGTCCCTGACTAACTACACCTAGCCTAACACTTAACCTCTAACCTCCCCGTTGACCTGCAGGCTTTTTGCCCTCACACATACCTTGTGTTATCACTACAAGAATCACCTTATTAAACCAATGCTTTGATAACATCTCTTGTTGCTGAAAGCTTTCCCTGAAATTCTTGCGCTTGTAGGATGAAGTGGAAATTTAATAGCCTGTGTTCAAAGCTTTCATAGTATGGCCTCGACATGCCGGCATGGCCTTAATGACCACGAATGTAAGAAAGAACCATTTATTTTAACATAACTGAAGAATTTCTCCGTACTGAAAATGCCCTGTGTACCTTTCACCCTTGCCCCTGAATTCTTTTCCTTCTTTCAACTGAAGCATCTAAAACCACAAAAAAGAATTCGACCAGCCCCTCAGCCTTCTCCATGGTCCAGCCTCTAGAGCTGGGATGGAAGCTCGTTGCTCCTCGGCATCCGTGATTCTTGTAGACGTGTGAGACCAAAGGATTTCATCTGGCCAACCAGACTAAAAGCTCATTGAAAATAGAGAATGCGTTTTGATCGCCTTATCCTTTATAGCCCACTGCATGGTGCCTTGGAACATAACAAACTCTTACTGTGTATTTGATATAAGATTAAGTATTTGATATAAGTGTTTGATATAAGATTTGCGGCATTAATAAACAAACTGGTTACTTGCACCAACAGTAAAACAAAATATTTTATTGGGTTTTTCCAGCTATAATGATTATCAGGCAGAAAAGTAGCAATTTAATCTTAAATAGCCATTATTTCTCCTACAGGCTGGTTTGGATGACTAAACTCTACATTAGATTTACTATCCAGAGGACGTTCAAAGAAGTCATGTGAAATCAACTTAAATGACTCAAGTACAGACTGACCAACACTTAAGTCTTTCTTTGTTTTAATTGCTAAATGAACATTGATTGTATCTTTCTTAATTGTGAGCATTTTGAAACCTAAAGCCATGTCTTATTTAGATATATTTTTCCTGGAGTACAGACACAGATCTCATCCATTCAAAATGTCAATGAACATTCAACAGCTTGAATTCACCAAACTTTGATGTACTTAACCTATATTTAAATGCATATGCCACCACACAACTTACATCTATTTGTTCAATAATATTTCTAAGGAAACAGAGTCAAAAGTATAAAGCAAATTGTATTTAAGTTTTGGGTCCAATTCTCACCTTCAGCAAACAGCTCAGTCGTTTGGTAATTCATTAAAAAGAAGAGATGTGTTAGTGACAGGCGGGCAGGAATTTAAGTAAAACACTTCAGGCGACATCTCAGTTTCTAGTATAAAATGTGAAACACTTGGGAAGTTTTTATTTCCAAAGCATGGTGGGGGTGATGAAGTCATTTTTTAAATTTTTGTTTTGCAGGAGAATGGTAAGTCAAGTTCCAGAAAAGAAAACTCAATCCAGGCTTCTGAAGTGTCAATTCTGGTCACATAATAACATTGTCTTCTCATATTTTAGGTTCTGGGAGAGAAAAGAGTAAAGTGCTTCATAACCAAAAAAAATTTAAATTATTTTATTTCAAGGACAACGTGCATTTTTGGGTCACCCTACTGACTAGTAGAAGCTACCTTCTTTCTTTCATTGCTAGCCTTCATTTTTCCCTTCTATAATATTCCCAATAAAGTGTTCTCTTCACACGCACACACACACACACACACAGACACACACACACACACACAAACCCCTTTATTTCAGAAAGGCAGTCTCTGACTGCCTTTTATATTATATAAAATTATATTAGCATAATATTAGCAAGCTTAGAAAGTTTTCAAAATTTTTCTGAGATACACCTTTTAACTACTAGTACCCTCTGTGGAAGATGTAGAGACTTGAAGTTTAGTGCTATATTCCTGGGTTTCATGAGTTCTATCTCAAAATATTTCAAAATGAGGTTTGCTTGTTTTTTTAAGCTGGAAGAACAGACAAGTGAAAAAATATTTTTAAGCATTGAGAAGAATAGGATTTAGAAATTCTAGTTTACAGGACATATTTCATTGAAGAAATATAGATCTAGAGGACCGTGGACATTTGTTTGCTTTTCCCTTTTTTTATTTATTCTTCTCCATTGAGGATTGAACCAAGAAATTCACGCATGCTTGGTAAGTGCTCTACCAATCAGTTACAACTGCAATCTTTTTCTTTCTTTTCATTTTATTTATTTATTTATTTAAATAAGGTTTTGGTATGTTCCCCACAGTATCCTTGAACTGGGAATGCCTCTGCCTCAGTTTCCTGAGTAGCAGGAAACACAGGCATGCGCCACTGCACCAGCTCAAAGACTATTATCTTTTTAAGAAAAATAATGCAGTTCAGGCTGGGATTATATTCATACTTTACACTAAGCTAGTATGTGGTGCTAGGGGCTCAAACCCTGGGTCTCACACTTCCTATGCAAGCACTCACATCACTGAGCTATGTCCCAGCCTTGTTGTATGATTTAAATTTGCCAGTAGAATGGATCTTAGTGTTCCTACCACACACACACACACACACACATGCGAAACATAAGTGTGTAATGTGGTGGATATGTTAATTACCATGCTTGAATGATTGTTTCATAATATACATAGACACTAAGCATTACGTTGTACATCTTACATATATACAAGTTTTATTTGTCACTTATAGCTCAATACAGCCAGGAGGAAAGAAACATGAACTAGACGACTTCAGATCTAATGGACAGCCACTTAGATTTCCTCAGTGGGATAGGCACAAGCTTTGAGTTTGAAGTCAAGGGTGAATCTCAATGTTGTCATTGTTATATAAACAATTTAAGCTTATTCTAAGCTTCTGATATTTATCGTACTGAGGTTTGAACCCAGAGCCTTCACATTGAGCTATATTCCTAATGCTCTTTAGTTTTTCTTTGAGACAGCCTCTCTCCCTGAGTTGCCGAGGTTGAGCTTGAACTGATTGCCTTCCTGTCTCAGCCTTCCAGAATGTAGGAATTACAGAAATACATCATCACACCCAGCTTAGGTTTTTTATCCTCATCTGTAAAATTAAGAAATGATTAAATACTAGTGTTCTGTTCATACGTTTAATCGATCATTTGAATGAACTCTGTGCAACACTGACAATACCCAGGGAGGGTGAGGATGTGGAGTGACAAGACCACTCTTTCACTGCAGGTGGAAGTATAAAGGGAGTCAGTTACCCTGGAAGATAGATAGTTTGACAGATTCTTGTAAAACAAATCCTATTTTTTCAGTAAGACCTGCCACTGAACTACCTAGTATTTACTCAAAGGAATTGGAAAGCTACGCTCACACAAAAACTGAAATGCCAAACAATGACTGTGATCTTCAATGGGTAAATGTATTAACAAACTATGGTATAACAACGCAATTTTATTAAAAGTTGGAATATTATTTCCTGATAGACAGAAATGAGTCACCAAGCCATAAGCATATTTGAAAGAATCTTAAATGCATATGATTAATTGAAAGATGCAAATCCTTGAGACTATTATGATATTGTGTGATTCCAACTATTTGATAATCTCAAAACCATGCAGAATGCAGAGATCAGTGGTTGTCAAGGGTTAGTAGAGAGGAAGTGATATGTATATACTCATAGGACACTCACAAAAGTATCTTTGTGGTACTGTACTGGTAAATACATGTCATTATATTTACATATTTTTTCAAACCCAAAGAATGTACAACAAAATGATGCCTAATGTTAACTATGAACTTTGGGTGACTGTGATGTGTCAATTAGGTGTTATGCAACAGCTTCCAAAAGTCTCATATGTCTGGAAGGTAACCACTGAACACATCAGTTGATTCGCTCATGGATGTGTTCCATGGTTGATTTTGCTGTTAGGTGGAAGCTCACCGCAAGCCCTGGAAGCAGGTCTAGCAGGGTGTGCTCTTGCCCTGGCTCCTGTCTTCTCTCTCTGTTTTCTGGCTGCCATGAGTTACACAGCTTCCTTCCATCATGCCCTTCCACCATGACATTTCTGCCTTGGAGCCAGCTGACAATGACTGAAACTATGAGCCAAAATAAATAACCTTTCCCCTTGACCTTCCAGGTATTTTTGTGTCACTGATGAGAAAGTAACTAGAACAACAGGTTGATCAACTGAAACAAACTCTGGTAAGAAAATATTTTCCTTTCTTGCCTTTCTATTTTTTTTTTAATACTAACCCAGGATTTTTTAAGAATATAGTCAAAATAAACATATTATTTAACAATGGTAAAGATATAATTATTATCTGCTGTGATTTTTTTTCTAGTAAAGATAGTTTGCAAGAACATAAATGTGACTAAATGAAATATAGTGTCCAATGAGACACCTGAACGCAAAGCATGAGTAGAGGTCTCCACAACGGGTTCTCTGTGAATCTTATTTTTGGACAAGTTCCTTTCTAATCAGTCACAATGGCAAGATAGCTCTCATGAAGGCCACACAGGGAGGACTCTTGCTTTTTTCATTTTTCCTCCCAGCAACACCCAACTTGACCCTGTTCACAGCAGCACACTATCTTCAGGTTGTTTTAATATGCACAACTCATGTAGGGTCACAGAGTTATAGAGAAAAAGTTTTGAAAAGGCTCTGAATTTCCATTACTGTGTGAAAATTTTTCAGTATTCAAATTTTATAGTGTTGAGGTAATTTGTACGAATACAGTCTCACATTCTTCAATGGACTTGGCACAGGTTTAAAGCCTTAGACATTCTGTTCTTGGACAACTTCACTTTTATTTCCTTTGGAAGCATCTGGCCCTCCCTTGGCCTTGAACCAGGGTAGTCGTCTCTCCTTGCTAGGCCAACCGCCATTCCAGTTCTCCTCTGGATTTTTTACTTCTACAGACTTCTAGGCCCCTAGAGAGCCAGGCACCATTCCAGCTAGGAGCTCAAGTCAAGTTCACAATACTTAAATGAAACTGTCATAGGAACTCAACGTGAGCTGAGAGTTTGCTGGTGAGCCTTTCTCAGGAGCCTGGGCAGCAACAGTTTTCTTAAGCCAAGAATCCTCCTGTAATGAAAAGGTCCTGCCTTTCTCTTAGCTATTTCATCTTTCCCCCTTTCTCCTTCCTTACGCTTCAAAAATTATAGAACTTGAATACTTTTTTATATTCCTATTTACATATGATTTCTTATTACTCCCTCCATGTAAAGTGCAACGGAAGGATTGGCCTTGAACATGACCAAGCTCTTTATATACCCTGGACTAGTGAACTCTACCTCACAGGTGAACTCTTGTCATTGACTCTTTGATGCAGCCAAAATGAAGAATCTTATATCTAGCCTTCAATGCAGATTCTGAGAGCCACCTGTAGGAAGCATTCCTGATGGCCCACCCTATCCTCCTGGGTTCCTGCTCAGAAATCTGACCTTGAGCTACCAGAGCCCTTCCTGTTCATGTTCTCTGAATAGACAAACAGCATAAAAAATAAGACTTTTTAAGATATGTAAGGTCATGTAATTTTTATAGATTTTTTTTCAAGGTAGCACAAAAAAAAATCCAGGCATAGAAACATATCCTTGTAATTCCAGCTACTCAGTAGACTGGAGGGTGAATGACAAGTTTTCACACAGTCTGAGAAAGTTAAAAAGACCGCAATTCAAAATAAAGTTTTAAAAGGCTGGGGGTGGGCTGGAGAAGTGGCACAGCAGGTAAAGTGCTTGCCTGGAAAGCCAAGGCCCTGAGTTCGATTCCCCTGCACCACACAAAACTGGTTGCACATGCCTATAATCCCAGCACTTGGGAGGCTGAGGCAGGAGGTTTACCATAAGTCCAAGCTCAGCCTGGGCTACATAGTGAGTTCAGGAACAACCTGGACTACAGAGCGAGACCCTGTCTCAAAAAAAACAAACAAAAAAAAAAGGCGGTGGGGGGTTGGGATGTAGCTTACACCTTTGTGGTTTCCATCCCCCATACTGATGAAGAAAAAAGATCATATCAACATTGTATTGTCAAAAATTATAAAAATAAGTAGGTTGAAAGTAGACATGGTGGTACATGCAACAACACATACACTTACAGAGAAACAACTGTGGATATAATTCAAAGCGTAGATCTTAGGTTCAATCTTTAGCACAATAAGTAAATAAGTAAGTTTCATTTAATGTTGTGTTCGTTCCTAGGTGAGATATCCCTAGAATACTAGGCAAGATCTGAGTGTTTATCTTACATTTAGAAAGTCAAAATTCACATTCATAAATGTGCATGAGAGGGAAAGGGAACACATACAAGCAAACACAATATTAAACAGAAAATATAAGAATTTAACATTTTGTGTTCCTAAATACAAACATCAATAATCTGTGTTTGAAGTTTGCATGTATTTTCATGGCCTAGCTATTACCTTACATATCCGATCATCACTTACAAGAGCATAGCTCTTTCTTGAAGCGTGAGGTGTTTATTTTAGTTCACAATATCACAGTTTATTGACAATTTTTATTCAAAAAGGTGACTTACAAACTGTCACTCTTTTATTTCAGTTTCAGGCTCTTCATACTTCAAATTTGAACTTGTATCAATCAACTGGAAAGAATACTTACAGACTCATGGAGCTAAGGTAAGAAATAAGACATTTCTATGAGAAAAAAAGCTGTGTTCTTCGATCAACGCACATAAGAAGTGAGCATGGTCCTAATGGCCTCTGCCTGGGAATTCTAGCACTCAGAGACTGAGTCTCGCAAGCTTCAGGTTAGCCTGTGCTAAAGAGTAAGACTCTCTCAATAAACCAAAAACAAAAACATTATCAACAACAACCAAAACATTAGATTTAAAAAAAAAAAAAATTTTCCCCAGCATTCAAGAGGCTGAGGCAGGATTGCTCTAAGTACAAGGCCAGCCTGGGCTACATAGGATGATCAGGATCAGCCTGGACTATGGAGCCAGACTCCATCCCAAAAGTCAATCAATCAATCAATCAATCAATACTTAGCATTGTAAGAATTTAAGTCAGTTGTGGAAATATTTTTACATTATTCTATACTTAAATTCTTTTACAAAGACATATGCATTATTTCTATATCAAAACTCAAAAAATATCATAGTATTTAAAATAGCAAAGTATCCCCAACCTTTGTTTCTGTTCATTTTTTATTTGATAATCACTGTCATAGCATTTCTTTTGGCCAGCTGTTCTCCATCTTCTAAGAGCAAAAACCGTATCAAGAACAGGCATAATATTCAGCAACAGAAATTAGACATCAGATAACACTGTGAAAAATAGATGACTTAACACAAGACTTAAGACAACAGACAAGCTACTATGGCAAGAGGCTCTGGGCAGCCTGTCTCAGGGGGTCTGAACAGTACAAGAACTGTCAGTCTGCCAAGGACCCATCTGGAGTCGGGCTGACCTTTGTCATTGCTTGCAGACCTTTCCAATTGCCCGAGCATGAGATTATTCACAGAAGAAAGTCTTTTGTATCATCTACAAAATTTGACCTCTGTGACACTAGATTTATGGAAAAAGTTATGGACGTGTATTTTCCAGGCAATAATTTAGGGAGAAAAAAAATATTTATGGGGTACTAGACTATGATGTCTGTGCCACCAGGTGCAATCAGACAAATGAGGTTCTTTTTAATTCATCTATGAGACATTGCTAATTGGTTCAGATTAGAAATACATCATCATATGCATATGCCCGTAATGAGACATGGAAAGGAGAGTTCACATTTTATTAGCACACATGATTAAAGATGTTTGGCATGAAGGCGAGGCAGGAAGAGTGAGTGTGCATAACCTTTGAGTTGAAAAAAGGCAGTTGAAATGCTATCCCTGGTGACTTTGGCTGCATAAAGTGTAAAGTAATGAAAATGACTTCCACTTTTTATATAAATCATAGAAATTGATGTCATTGATTTTCGATAGTTGTCAAAAGCATTGTGGCATATTATTTAGCTTAAAATATTACAAATGCCAGTATTGTAGCCCTCATACATAGCCAATTTTTGCCAACTTTGTGAAGCAGTGTGAAATCAAATATTTTTTTTCTTGACATCCTCTAGGACTTTAATCAGGCATACCTAGTCTATGAGAACATACAGTGTTTTCCTAAGGTATGTCATCATGCCTTCGATGTAGCAGCTAATAAATACTCCCCGTGTTTTTGTTCCAATTAGTCTTTCTTTTTATGTCCCAGAAGTAAGATGAGTCATTGTAGGAAAATGGACGCTGAGGGAAACGAATTTGACACAGAATGCGAAGTCTCACGTGGTTTCTCTGCCGGGAGAAAACCAAAGTATAAATGGGTCCAAGAGCAAAATAAATGAGTGCAGGTTGGAAATAGGGAGATTTGGGGAGAGGGAAAGGGATGTGGGAGGGGGCAGGAGAGCGGGAAGGAAGAAGGGAAATACAAATGATGCCGATGTGATATGCCTACACACCAGTTCATCGGGTTGTGTGTAATTATTATGTATTGCAAGTACCCATTAATAAAAAGAACAATTGGGGGGGGGGGTCGGGGGAGAAATATGGTGCCAGGCTGTTGGCCCTGTCACTTATATATTGGTCACCTGTGTGAATTACTTCAGATAATTACGCTGGTAGGAGGAGTGGTAAAGTTTTTAGTCCTGACATGACAACGCCACAGGGATGAGAGGCAAAGCACGCCGGGTACCGAGCCTTGTCCCAGCAGGTTAAGGCCTGTCCTAGCATTCTTCTAGGTCACGCTATTTGTTCAAATACGAGCAAAGAAGTCGTGGAGCCGAGCCCGGCATGCCGAGCCGGGCGTGCCCTTGGCCGGCTGCCCTTGTCCTTCTGCTCTGGGCTGCTTGGAGATCCGCCCGCCGCGGCCGCCTCCAGGTCCCGTGTGAGGAGTGCCCTTTGTCGCCCCGGCTGCCCGGAAGATTTACCCAGGAAAGGCTGAAATAAATAGAGCCCTTGGCCGGCACCGCAAAATGGGAGCCACGTGGCCAGGACACCCTCCACGCCACCCAGCCTCGCAGTGCAGAGGGTGAACTGAGTCACTAAGCCCCTTAAGCTCCCAGCACCGCCCTGTCTAAGGCTCACCACCCCGCTTCCACGCGGAAGAGAATCATCTCAGAGCGACTCTGGCTCAGTTACGGTGCTTGCCCACGGCCTCTGAAAACAAAAGAGATAAAGCAGTCTTTCCAAAAGGAAACATAAATAGATGGCTGTGTGGCCACGGAAGGACCCCAGCAGCACTCCAAACGCCCTAGGCTGTGCCCACCCATAAAAAAATAAAAAAGTACTGTATTTTTAAGTAGTATCACCCTTTACTCACAAAAGGAAACCATCAGTGGGTTCGAAACAGAGGGCATTCTTAAGAGGTAATTCTAGTTGCTTCGGTTATGAGGGAAATAATGAAAAACGGGACTTGAGTGGAGAGCGTTTCGGTACAGACCCAAGACGCCAACGGCTTCAGAGTGATCGCAGGTGGATCCTGTCCCCAAGTACCCAATGCCTGGTTTAAAGTTGCTTGTCTACAGATGCTGTGGCAGTGATCCCATAGCCGGACCCTAAAATCCAGCTGTGCCATCTGTGTTTCAGGGTGTGCTTCCAGTCTGCCTTTCAGTACCTGCCTCTCCCCCTCTGCGCTGCTCCATCCCTCCCCTCCTCCGTCTTCTTTCATAAAATGGGCCAATAGTAGCACGTGAGGTTGTTTTGAGACTTAGGAGCAACAACAACGTCTAATTCTCTTAGAAGAGAGTTTTGCACATATTAAAAGTAAACACTAGCTATTATCTCTAAGGCTTAATTTTTATGTCAGAGTGATACAAGCACACACGCAATAGTCCTAAAAGAAATTTACAGGAAATCATTAAGTATGATATGAAAAGAAGAAGAAAGCAGGCTTGTGCTCTGTGGGTCACTGGTGGCCGTCTTAGGCCGGTCCTTATACTCACCAACTGGTTTTGTGGTCACAATGAATGTCTCTATTCAACAGAACTCGGTTTAGTTCATGACTGATTTCTGCCCACACAGTCAAAATCATCTTGCAAGGACACAAATAGGGTTTGGTGATCCTGGTGGATTTTTCCTTACAAGAAGATTTCCTTTCCTCACTCCTTGTGTCTTGAGGAATTTCTGGCAGTGTCCAGGTCTCCTCCACGGCTCCAGTTCTGCCAGAGAGCACTCCCACTCCTTTCCCCAACAACCATGGCCATCCACCATGGTTCCAGCTTCCACCTGAGTTCAGCTTTTGGTTTCTAGAAAGCACACTTTCTCCCATGTCAACCCAAGGGGAATGAAATCTCCTGAACTAGGATCTCTGAATTACTAACTATCCCTTTTACCTTCACTGTTTTTACCACCTGAGTGGTAATTTCTCCAGATTAAAAGATGTCCACTATTTGCATGGTGCATAGTGACTTCCATTTTCCTGGAGAGACACTGGTGGTATTCAGAGCTACACTCACCCTGTCAGCAATATTTGCAAAGCATGGAAAGTAGAAAGTGCTGGCTAACACCAGGACCACCAACCACAGCATTACGTAAATATTTGGAGCCAAAAAATACTTTTGGATGTTCTGCCTCCCATGAACTTTTAAGATAATGTTAAATAATGTTTAAATTTTTATAAAGTTATTAAATCTTAGGGTAGTGGGTTTAGACCCGTGATTAGAGCACTTGCCTCGAAGCTCGGGTCCCTGTTTGATAGCTAGGCGTGGTGGCACATGTCTATAATCCCAGCACTCAGCATTCAGGAGGCTGAAGCAGGAGGATTACTGTGATTTCTCAGCCACCCTGGGCTCCATAGTGTGTTCAGGACCAGACTGGACTAGACATTGAGACCCTGTCTCAAAAATAATAATAACAACTCTTTTCTGTTCATTATTCCTCATAGAGCTCTCCTAATATCATACTTGTACACATCAGAGTGGTATTGGGAGACGAGGCAGCATTTGCGTTTAAACTAAAGTTCACCTTGTCACATAGCCATATCAGATCCTGGAGACAGAAATTCCACATTATTTCTGTGATTACAGAATATTGTGGTTTAGATCTGGAATGTCCCCCAAAAGTCTCATGTAGTTGAATGTTACAGATTGCCTATGGAACCATGTGCCATTGGGAGATTGGAGCCTCGTCTGGAGGAGTGGATTACAGGCATGTAAATTGGATTACAGACATGTAAAGTGGATTACAGGCATGTACTAAAGGTTTACCACACCTGGATCCAGGTGGGGCTGATCGTTGGGAGGAGACCTGGAAGGATATATAAGCTGCTTCCTGCCTTCCTTGGAGGACTAGTCTCAGCTTGCTTTGACTTGACTTTCGGTCTGTGATGTCGTGAGAAGCTGCCTCCACCTCTGCCTCTGCCATGTACTTCCATTGCTGCCGGCCACCCCTGAATGGACTGTGACCTTCTGAAACTGTGAGCTAAAATAAACTTTTCCTCCCCTAAAGTTGTGGATGTCAGATACTGAGTCACAGCAACAAAAAAGTAAGACACAGAGTTTGAGAGAGGTGGAGAGGAGGTGACAGGAATCTATTGAGCTGGCAAGGACAGTCTATAACAAGGAAAAGAGAAGCCAGAATGAATGTATTTCCTTGAAATATCCTGAAGCATCCACCTTCTATATCAACACTTTAACTGCCCCCACCCCACGCACGTATTTTCTATAGACAGATCTCCTGAGCCTTCTCTTTCTACTCAGGAACACAGGGCACTGGTTATTTACTGCCTATAACAACGTCAGGAAGTAGTTTGCCAGACTAGTCAAATCTTACAGAATGAATGATACTCTTCATTATAATTGATACATCCCACAGACCTCAAAAATGTACAAAGTACATGTTCCAACAGCACTCAAGTTGAAATAACTTATCTCAAAAACACAATATATTCTAGAATTAGAAAGATTGTCATAGTTCCTTAGGCCAATCATTAAGCCAGCTAGAAAAGTCTATGTACCAACCGGCAACGAATATGAGCTCATCTATAAAAATTATCATTAGACTGCATTCCTGGCCAGACATGGAGATGCAACCTGTAGTTCTAGCTACTAGGGAAGCTGAGGCAGGAGGATCATTTGGTCCCAGAAGTTTGAAATCTGTCTGGGCACCATAGCAAAGAAATTAAATAAATAAATAAATAGTGCTTCTCTGAATTTCTTTTCACTAGTTACTCTCTTGTTAGTATCTCTTCTGTCACCTAAGGAATCTAGGAAAGGATCAAATGATGGTTGTGTCCTCAAAGAACAAAGTCACTGAAGTGTTACAAAGAGTACTGACAGCACTGTCTTCTGTGTTGCAGACCAAAGAGGAGTAAAACAAACTCACTCCACTGTGGTAAGGAAAAGCAAGCCACCTCCAGTGACTGAACTCCAAAGACACATACTTCTGCAGCTTTGAGCTGCATCTACCTTTGTCCTCTTTTAAAATATTAAATTTAATAATATATTTTATAAATTTCTATTGTAGGTAAAGTCAAAATGCTGCAAAAGTCTATCCCCATTTGAAGTCACTATAAATCATCAAGAAGTGTTACAGAAACATAAACTAATTAAATTAACAAACAGGAACTTAGAAAATAAATTTAAGGTATACAATACCAGCAATGTGTAAAATAAAACAAAAACAAAACAAAAAAGACCCAAAGCTTGTTCTATTTATACTGCTAATGCATCTGAAAAATAATATTTAGTAATTTCTACTTATTTCCTGAGCAACTTCTTTTAAAAGACATATGTCTTGAGCTCTCTCTCTACCCTTGAGGTTAAAGTACCAATTTCGTATTGTGGACAAAACGCCAGTTTGTTACATAACTTTCATTAAATATTATCAAAAAACATATACCAAATAATACACTCTACTGAAAAGAGCTTTCTCTTTTTTGTCTCTCTCTCTCTGTGTGTCTTCTACTTTTCCTCTCTCCCTCCTTTTCACTGGAGTCCTCTCTTTTTTCTTCATGCTTCTTGACCGGGCATAAACTTGATCTCTATCATTCCCTGAATTTTCAATTTTTGTTATGGCACCTAATTCTTTCTCTCTTTACAAAATACCTTATAAAAATCTGCAGTTATTTAAACCACTTTGTTTTTAAAGATTTCAATTACTTGTAAAAACTACAATATCTCAATGTCACCAACAGTTGATAAAATTGGCAATAACAATTCAATAGTCATTAAGAAAATCAATCAGTTGCTGGAAATCGATATAAAATGTCCAAAATACCAGCTATCATGTTTGCAGTCATAGGTCAGAATTATCAAGGAGTACCAGAATAACTCAGATCAAATGAGTTGTTTTGTGTAAGAATATTAAGGGCTTCATATTCATTATAAGTTAGTAAACTTCGGGGTTTTCCCAAAAGAAATACATCTTTCTACTGATGAGAAAAGGGAAAATGAAACCTAAGGGAGGGAGGCTTTACAGTGGTGCATGAGAAAAAAATGGCTTTCCTCTTTCTGGGGCCCATGATGTGTTGGAATTCTGCTGAGAGTGAGCTTTCCTGGTCCTGTAGAGCCAGCCTCCAGAAACAACCTGGAAGCCAATGGAATAAAGGTTTTGAATATTCTGTATTTTCCTTCGATTGCAACATTCCCAACTCTTTTCTCATTTTATTTTTAAAATCATATAACCTGATATCAATTGTGCAATGAATAAACACAAAAAGAAAATCTGTCCTTCTGTATAAAATAAAAGGGCTGGGAAAAGAGCATTTGCTTTCTCCCAGCAGGAGTGGGGCTCCCAGCCACAGCCACTGCATCAGCAGCACTGGTGACGGCAGAGAGAGCTAAATGGAACCCCGGAAACTGGGAGAGCTTTGCTTTCAACACAGCGAACATCCGATTGAAGTTATTTTGTTGGGTTATTTTTTATCATCACAGAAGAAAAGGCACCATAAAAACAAATTTGCAGTCTACACTAAAAATTCCAAATAAAAAGGCATTCAAGTGAGAATTAATTTGCTTCATGAAGAAGGCAATCAAAAGATTAGGTAGTCAAGAGAAGCATCATATTAACACATCCCTACATACAGCAGCTATTTCTGTCGTGTAGCACTGACCACGTGACTGTTTTCAGATATGATCGACAAAGAACCCAATATTCAGGTGAACCAAGTTGAGTTTTGGTTCCTCCACCTAATGAGAATTTCTGGATGGGTCACGGTGTGGCCACTCCCAGGCCATCACAGTGCCGAGTGTTTTATCTTTTTACTCTATGTTCCTTAAGTTTCATTTCTTTCTTTCTTTCTTTCTTTCTTTCTTTCTTTCTTTCTTTCTTTCATTTTTTGTCTCAATCTGAGAGTCTCAAGATGATTCCTGCTTCACCAGGCACAGCTTTGTTTCTGGCACAATGGAAGAAGGAAGAAACACAAAGACAACAGGAAAAGGGAAAATCAGCACAAAGGCCATGAAAACAAATTGCTGCCCAAATCCCAGAGCAAGGCCCTGTACGTCTCCAGGGTGGAAGCCATGTCACGAAGCCCCTTGCTCCTTGTCATAGGTAATGCTGAAATGTGTAGGGGTTGTGTCTATGAATGCATGTTTTGTGTTGTTTTGCAGAAGTAATATTTTAGCCAGTCACATTGTTTATATACTTATTGTCCAAAAAAAAGCTGTGTTAGGGAAAAAAGAAAAAGAAATCATGTGTAGTAGGTTGCTAACTACCAAGATACAACACACATCACTTATCATTTCTACAACTTAAGATAAAAGTCGCTACACTATCATGTCAGTTTCTTCACCTGTGAAACATGATGATACTAACTTCCTAATGAGTTTGTATGTGAAGATTAGAGATTATGTACTTAGAATACTCAGTAGGGTCCTAACCTATTAGTCATCTGCAGTAAAGTGTAGCTATTGCTATTACTGTTTGGTTGGTTTTTGAGTTAGCTGGTTGATTAAAAATCAAAGCAATTAGATTTCATTGAGGAAGTAGCATTAGGAAAATGCAATTTTAGATGAAGTATCTAATATTGTCATTATATGGAATTACAAAAAACACATCAAGAAATTCAGTTGTGTTGATGTTCTGTATAGGTCAGCAAGACTGTTGTCCCTGTGACACTGAGGTTAGAACTGAGGAAACGGACAAACACTGTCAGTGGAAGAAAACAGAAGTGCAGAGTCCTGTCAGGGATCCAGGAAGCCATTCTACGACAGTGTGGACCCTTGCAGGTTCTGAGCAGGGAAACGTCTCAGCTGTTCTGTATTTAAAGACCTCTCTACCAGTTTCCATGGATAAGATGTCCTTTGTCCCAGGGAGAAAGCTAAGAAGAAAAACAGGAGGGACGGAATTGAAAAGAAGGATTAATTCAGAAATTGTTTCTAAAGCACTGACTGTAGAACACAAAAGATCGGGGGAAAGATGATGCAACGGTAGGGAGTTAAACTTTGGGTTCAGTGTGTCATTATCCGGGGTGGGAGGCGAAGGTAAATAAGCCAGGGAGAAAAATGACTTCATAAGGAAGGGAAGGGAAGGACGAAGAAGGAATTTGAAAGGTGAGGAGAGACAGAAAAGTACTGAAAACAGAAGTGTGAAGATGTATATAAACTTTTATATTCTGTGGGATTTTCTTAGGAAATTAACAAAGCTAGAGAGCTAAAATGCCTAGTTCCAGGCATGCGAGTCTCCAGCTGGTAGGAAGCCACACCCACTGTACGCTTCACAACGTGTATTTGCCCTTGCAATGGCATTTGTATAAGAATGATTCACAAGTATGTAAATATATCTCTGGTAGAAATTCCGTCTCCTTCGCTTTTGTGCTTTAATTAGAAAGCAAAATTTTTCACCTGAAAATATTTGGGCACAGTGAAGCCTTCGGAGAGGCAGAGCGATGAATCCGTTGACTTCCTGGTGTGGCTGCCCCTGTTCCAATTGCGCGGCTGAGGGCTCTGGGCTCAAGTTGCAGCAGTCCCAGTCCCAACGGGAAGCCAGCGCTAAGGCAGACGGGACAATCGCCGCTGAGATCAAGACTCCTGTCACTTTGAGAAGCACAGGGGAAGGAGCATAAACGGCCTATTGACAAAGTTGTCTGCTTGTCATTTTTAGCACCAGACATTTAAAACTCGGCAGGAAACACCTTTGAAAAATGATAATCCCAAATAATGGAGGACTACTGGAGTGCTTTTCTATCCATTTCTAAGCTCCTTCTTTGCTCATTGAACTTGGTCTTTCATATCGCTTCAGATTACCTACATGTGTTCCCAACTTAGAAGAACAATAACGATTTTAACAATTTTTACGTTTCAAGACACCATGTGCTTATGGCACTTAAACTAGAAGCAGCAAGAGGGCTAAACTAGCTTTATAAGAGCTAAGGACTGTTCATGCTTCCTCTAGCTGGCAGCTCTCTGGGAAAAATATTCTAGTTAGCTCTTTCCTCTCAAATTCATGAAAGTGCTCTGCTAATCCTTGAGTCTTGCTGCAAGGCCCCCGACTGCTGACAACAATAGAGTCTTAAATGTGCAAAAGACCTTTACAGAGTTTGTTGGCATAATGCCAATGGAAGAAATACAAGATATCTGTTATAATCTCCTTCTACATCTCATAACCACATAGTCCTGAAAATAAGGCTTAAATCAAGGCTGTCCAGGTAGACACTAATTTTCCAACAACACAGCTAAAGTTCCATTTAGTTACCTTCTTTATTAACTTAAAAGTCACAGTCAGCGTGGAGGTGGAAATTCACAATTTGTAAAACACAAGTTAGTATCTGAACCAAAGTAGCATGCTTTCCAAGCAGCCTGCTTAATAAGCCATTTACTCAGAACACAATGCCAACTTAAAAGAATTGAAGAGCGTGGATCAGGTTGCTTTTAGTAGTTCTCATTATGACTTACTAAATTAAATTACAAATTGAAATGCAGTGGAAATAACCCTGTAACTAACGCTGCCATGGCTAATGGCTAATGGCTAATGAAAAGCTTTCAGTGCTTAGCATCCATTTCTGCGACATTTATTTTCATGAAAGTGAGTTACACTTGCCAAACACTAATGAGACGCTTGGTAGACTAAAACTTAGTGTTCAGATTCTAAGAAAATCACAGCACCGAGCTCAGAGAAGTGTGGGCATGGGTTGGATCTCAATTAGTGCTGTTCCATTGAGCACTAATTTCAATCAGTGTTATTGATCTTCAATTACATTTCAGGGCTTATACCGAGTTCCTTCTTGAACACTGTGACATTAAATTATTATCAAACATGACAGCTTAGGCACATCCATCTCAACTTTACTAAGGAACGCAACTTCAGTATCCTGAAACTTAGTTCGATGTTTTGTCTGTAAATTAACAATAGCAAAATAATTTGATGTTGTCTGCACTCCCAATAGGGTTTGAAAATAACCTAGTATATAATAAAGTTTTAATATTGACCATAGGTTAGCTATTGCCTTTATAAGTTAGATTAATATGATTCATAAACAAACTTAAGTTGAATAAAATGAAAGGTTTTTTTCTAGGCTGTGATGAGACTTTACACACTCCTGTATCATTTACCTCTTTATTAAATCCTTTCTTAAACACTAGTTGTAACCAAAAACTGTTAAAATAGAAGAAAATGGTAGGAACATTTTGGCTAAGTTTCTTTTAAATCTGACAATATCTACACATTTTACTTTGATACTGGATCTCCATCTTGCTATAGTAGAAATCAAAAACAATTATTATATCAAGTGTGCATATTAAATGTACTATATCATGCGTGTTCTGTATATATAAAGTCATTCAGTTTCCATAGCAACCTCTTGAGTTACAGATTATTGTAGTTCCCACTTTAGAGATAAGGAAATTATACCACAGAAAGGTTAAGGAATTTTCCAGATTTATGCATTTAGCATGTGACACACAACATAAGCAGTCTGCATCCCAATTATGGACCCTAATTTAGCCCCTAATCTGTATCAGCATGGAGCATGAACTTCCTATATTCTAGTTAAAGGACCTCTGAGGTATTCTAATATTTTGACAGTTGCACTTCGATTTTGAAGCCACAAATGTTTAGTCTTTAACTTAATAACTGATAACTAAATTATATTCGATGTAATACTTAGTTATTGAGAGTCTACCACATATCAGTGTTGTTCTGAATACCTACAAGACAGATGGGTCAACTTTTTGCCTCTGAAGTAGTAGAAAGTAGAAGAAAATTTTATTCATTCACTTCACTTCTCAGTAAAACAGAACCTTAGCCAGACTAATTAAGGGAAAGTGACTCATCTAATAGTGTGATTTCTGCTGACGGGAATTAGAACTGGGGGGAAAGATGAACTACGGAAGAAAAAATTAGCAATGCAATAAATTTGCCTTTGCTCTGGTTGACTGGGTGTTCTAGGCCTTGGGACACATTGTGAAAATCACTCTTCATTATCTGTCTGAGCTCATCTCCTCCTCCTTTCTTCTTCCAAACAGATACACTTCCTGCTCTTTGGCCTTTGAACTTGTTATTTTTCTTTTTCTGAAATGACCTTTTTCCCAGCTGTGATGGCTGATTCTTCAATTCCTTAACATTTTTCTTTAAAAACACTCTTCCTTGCTTCTCAGAAATAATACAAATCCCTCCAAAATGTTCAACTTCCTTTCTTTGTTTCTTCTCCCTGGTGTTTATCCTTCTCTGACACTTTATCACTCTATTTGTTTTCCTTTCCCACTAGCACATAAGAACCTGAAATTGTGACAACATAGATAATATTCTCAATATGCTATTGCTGAATTTTCCGAATGAAAGAGCAGGCCAATGCTTGCAAGGGCATCTGTTTGCCTTCAGGATGGTTACGGTTGCAGCTGATGTTCAAAAGGAAGAAGAAAGAAAAGAAATTTCTAAACAAAATATAATTTTTGAGTACCCAGTCTTCAATAGTCTGTAGGTTTCAGCATTAAAATTTGTTTTGAAAGAAGAAAAAACTTTAGGTTTTTTTTAGCTCCCATAACTTGATTAGATGATAGAGTTTTATTACAGGACACACAAGAGGAAACTCTGGACATGACATCAGTAAGCTCCTTCAGAGAGGAAAACATGAAGAAAAGCTTTTCCTTCCTGGAGAAGTGGTGATGAAAAGGAAAGGTGGAGAAAATGACCCTTTTGACGTGAGGTACGTTTTGTCTATATCTCTCAAGGTTAAGATCAGGGGAGGATGAGCCATTAGTTAGGTTGAGAAGAGAACCAAAAGATGGCAAGCTTTGTCCCCATCTCTTACTTGATACCCTGGCAGTAGGTCACCCAGAGACAAGCCTCCCTATAGCCCTGGGGCTGAGAGAAAAGGGTTATAATGGCTTGCAATGGAGGGACATTGTTAAATGTTACTCCTCAGGCAGTCTTTGTGGCTCCCCCAAGGTCTACACATTAGATGAAAGCAGCCCCAAAACCCTACCTCTTTCAAGAGGGCATTACTGCTACTTCAGAGATTAGCTAGATGTGCCCCAAGATGGCTCCAAGGAGATAAAATGCCAGAGATTTATTGGTGGGCACCTGAGATCAAATGGAAGAACTACCCAGGACTAATAGACGGTCTATAATGCCAACAAGGACAGAACTAGTATGCAGTTAAAGAAAAAAATAATTAAGACAAACACAGTACCATTTCCAAGACATAGATTTCATTCATGAACTTGAAGAAGAACTCAAGAACTGAATAAGACGGTATGCAAGTTAGTGAACATCAACTTGTGAATCCAAGAGCCAGACAAGCACAAAGACCACTGTGAGCACTCACCCCTGCAAAAACTATTTTAAACACTGTCTCTTGCTAAGAAAGAAAGCACAATTCTAATGAAGAATCGACCTTTGAATTGACCAAATGTTTCCCTACTCAAATTGTGTTTTTAAAATCACAATAAATAAAAAAACTCCCTTTAAATTTAAGATAAGAACTCATACTGGAAAATCAAAATTTTTATCCCTATTGATTCCCTACCCCAATCACACTCAATTCACTGAGTTAATTGAGAACTCAGAAAAATTTTATAGTTGTAGATAGCAAATACATACACCTGATAATAGAGCGGATTTTCTACACTACAATTATACCAGTTATTCCAAACCAGCAGTTACTTTCCTAACCAATTCTGAATAAGAATATTATGACCTATTCAAAATTAACCAAACTAATTAATACCTCATGGGGTCCTTCAGACTGACCATTACAGTAATAGACAGAACAGCCTTATAGAATTCACTATTCTAAGAAAAGATATGTAGCCAGGAAGAATAAGCTTTTAGAATGATAAAAATGTTGACCTTCAACATATTTAGATAGGTATTAAATATAAAACTGTACTTATAAAAAGATATACATAGCTCATCCTACTTTCATTTTTTCAGTGATTCTAAGAAAGTTCACTGTTTAACATCAAAATCAGAAATGAAAATCCTAAAGGATTTCCTACTGGAATACAAACCAAAAATATAATCATGTGATTTTGGTTTAAAATAATCAACCAGGATATTCATTAATAAATGTAATGTTTCCAAATCAATGTTTCTTTGAAAACAATGTGAAATATCTTCCTCTAATCTACTGGTAATTTCTTCCTTTACCCCTGTGTTTATTATGGTAAGACTGGTTCAGTGCAATCTGTAGTAGGATCTTGTTTCTTGTATTAATCATATAATAAAGGAATTTAGCCCATAATTGCTGAATCTAATCATTATTTTTGAAATAAAAAGAAATATCCTGTTGTTGCTTTTGACAGTAAATAATTAGGAAGTGTTTCCTGGCTAAGCAATAAAGCTAATACCATAGCAATTACTTAAATTATAGATTAAAATCTAAGACTCACTGAGGAAAATCAATGTTCTTCAACGCTTACTGATGAACCATGACTAACTCTTCTATCTATGTTGTGAAAGCTATGACCAAATTAAAGCAGGCTAGAGTAATCAAAATAATGTTTAACAAAATCTAATTCAGTCAAGATGTTCAAGCTGTTTAAAATACTGTAACAGTTTTCAATGTGGATATCAAAATGACAGAAACCCAGCGGTAAAGTGAGACACATATAATTTTCTTTTCATATGCAATTTACTAAAAATGGCCAGATAACCTGTCCCATGAAAAAATAATTTGTTAAAAAAGGTTTTCTCACTCCAGTGCTACACTCCACCTAGTGCTTCTAGGGAGCATGTTCTCTCCTCCAGCTCTGATGTCTGTCTGTTCTCCTGTCTGTAATTCTAGGTCTCATTTACTGGAGGGCAGTCACTTCCAAATGGTAGTACTTCATGCCCAAAAAATCTCACTCTTTATGATTTGTTCAGTATCAAACTAACTATAAGTGAATGCAAGTATCAGACTTAGTGAAGTTGCTGATTGAAAAATATGGTTTCAAGTTTAAA
This sequence comes from Ctenodactylus gundi, assembly GCA_004027205.1. Taxonomy (NCBI): domain Eukaryota; kingdom Metazoa; phylum Chordata; class Mammalia; order Rodentia; family Ctenodactylidae; genus Ctenodactylus; species Ctenodactylus gundi. The sequence goes on from PVKB01002571.1 coordinate 153,633, forward strand.
ACAAATAAAGAAATAAATGATCATGCAGTAGATTTGATGAGCTTTATGTTGAAACCAAGGAATAATTAACCAGGTGATTTTAAAAAATGTAATCTCTTTCTCTCATTTAATGCTACATAAATTTCCAAGATCGAGAACAAGGGAATCATCAAATGCTCACAGAATTGTTTTCTTTAACATCTTAAAAACTAATGACTCAAATGGAAAAGTTAAACCAGCACTATGTTGAAATAAAATCCCATAGCTAAAAAATATTAATCACAATAAAATTATGTAGTGTCGACTGTGAGACCTAAAGTGAATCTTACGTGATTCTGTTACTATAACATAATAATCAATGCTGAATCTCATTATTAATTATTTTGATCATCTAGAATTTTTCAGAAATTTGAAAACATGACTGATATAAATTTATACAATAAAGGTGTGTCAAATATTTATTTTGTTCATAGGAAACAGAAGAATCTAAGTCTAGTTCCAAAGGCTGAAAGAACAAAACCATCAGTCCAGACTTAAAACACTTGTCTTTTCAGTAGGCATAAAATTATTTTATAATTCACTTAAGCTCACATATATATGATGATGACAACAACAAAATGCTGAGATCATCTTGAAAACTAAGGAAGGCTTGTATCATTTTAGGTCAACATGTGAGTGTAACACATTCACACGTGTTAACTGATGAGAGAATCGTCCTTAAGGCAAGCATTTCACAAGACATTTAGTGTTGGATGACCCAAGCCAGAGTTAGCTTCTGTGAAAGTTTCATAAGTAACCTCAATCACTACTGACTCTTTGAAAATTGCTCCTGTTGGTTGTTCTCATCCTGGGTTAAGAAACAAAACCCAATAAATTGAACTTGACAATGTTCCTTCAGTATTATCTGTAAATTAAGGTCAATTCTTCTATCCTCAGGGTTTCTATAATTTAGTGAGTTTTCTGGCCTGCCAACCAAGGACTGACATTTTTTACAGCCTTTATGCTCTTAAATACTCATCAGACACAATTTCTGAGACTATTTTAAGAGCATAATGTTCAGCCATTAAGTACAACATTTGTTCATTCATGGTGGGCTTGTCAGAAATGATACAGCAAGATTTATCCTTGTATTTGACACAAGAATGTTTTTAGTTGCATCAATTCATCTAACTATGCCCTAGTAAAAAGATAACAAATTTTTATGAAGCTAGCACAATTATTAATATAATTAAAAAACATAGTACACACAAAAATACAAAGATATATTTATTCTTAAATGCTGAGTTATCTTTTAAAGCATGTTCCTTTTCAATGTGCAAAAATACAGACTCCTAAAAGGAGTATGATTAGGGGTAGGGAGAGATCTAGGTCTAGAAAAAAGAAAAAGGATATTTCTATGTACTCATCAGGAAAAAGGAACATTAAAAATTAATATAAAAGATTAGATCTTTCTGCTTTTTGGCAGGTTTGAAATTGCCCTCTTTAGGACCAAAAAAAGCCTAAAAATTCTGACGCAGTCTTCTCACCTCATCTGACCATGGGTGTGTCTTTAAGATCTGTTATTTTATATGTATAAGTTTGGATCCTTTTTTGTTTCATTTTAAGACTTGAATATTTTCCTAGCAATTTTAATTTTTAAACTAGGACTCTTGATAAACATGGAGTTGTTGATTAACTTAAATACTAAAAACTCTACAATTTTTGAGATAAAATTCATATTGCTTATTCAAAAGTTATGCCTAAACTGAATTTCATCTGCTTTCAAAAAACAGAGTTCCTTAGAATCTTACAGATTAAAACTATAAATCTGACCATAGAATTAGAGAGGGATGACATTTCTGAGTAATAATGGGTTCTACAGGGCACAGAAGAACATTTTTAAAAATCGGGATTTGAAGATAAATTTTTTTCCAGAGGGTAATTTAGAAAACCAATTTGAATGTAGGATGGAACTCAGGGGTGCCCAGACATGTTTGAGGAACTAATTATGCAGCTGCAGGAGTTGACTTTTATGAGCCCTAAGGTAATAAGAATTCTAAAGAGAGGCTGAGAAGAGTTTGAGAAATACAGAGATAAAGAGAGCCAGTGCCGCCAGTTGGTGAAGCGCAGAGCAGTCCTCAGGATATTAAATACTTAGGAGTGGGCATTTCTCTGGTATCAAAAGTACTTAGAGCTCTGAGAACACTAGGAATGACATCTGTGATCCAGAGAGGTGTGTGCCTTGGCTGGGGCCCATAGCAATAGTAGCAAAGAGCTCTTTGCCATTTGAAGGCAACAGAATTTATGAGAGAAATAGAACCAAGTAACGCAAGACTATTCACGAGCTTAAATTGAGTAATTTCACCTCTGAACCTAAGAACTTCAAGAAAGATATGAGCAGGAGTTTCCACAGCTCGACCTACAATTGCATTAGCAAAGATGAATGAGTCAGCACGATATTTTTTTTAACAGTACCATGATGATTCTTATTCAAGGTTAAAGAGTCTAGAGAAATGAATGAAAGGCGATAAAAGAAAACAATTTAAGCAGTTTCTAAGATTTTGGACTTAAAGAAAAGTTTGTATTGATATGCATTTTAAAAACCTAAGGTCATTCTTTTACACATATCTTAGATCTATTGACATATTAAAGGGATTTGTGTTTTATTTTGGAACATAGTCTTTAAATTTTTAAACAAATAATTGTTATTTTTAGAAGACATTTTATTACATCTCCTCCTCCTCACTTATTCCCAGAACACTTAAAGGAGAACAGGAATAGAAAACTCAATATGATACTTAGAGTTGCCCAGATAACAGAACAGATTGGAGTGCTGTTGCTATTGTTGGTTTGGGATTTGTAATTGAAGAACTAGATGGAAGATGTGTTCCTCCAAATAGGAACTAATTTACTTTGGAGGAATGTTCCATTATTTCAGAAGATAATTCCTGGGAGATTATTGTTCTCAGGCACTGGGTCCACCATAAGGGCAAAGTCTTCCATTCCTCTATCTTGGAGCCTTACCCCAACTGTTCTTTATCCTAAGTCACCTGGCTTTACAGCTATCACAGTATTATCATTTTCTCTGGCCACCAATTCAATGCTTCAAATACATGCACATGTATATTACATGCAAATAAATATCCTGCTATAGATAAATCACTACTTCATAACTTCACACACAATACTACTTACTTATAAAAGACAGTCCGGAGCAGTTGGAGCCTTTAAACACTATTAAGAGACAATCTTTCATGTTTCATGGTGTCTTCAAATTTCTTTCAACCACCAAGATGTTGGGTTTCATACCAATCTCCTTCCCAATCAACAGCATCCTTGGTTCAGCTTCTTGTTGCCACCGGCACGAAAGACTTAAAGAGAAAGAGAAAAAAAATATTTAAAAGTTTAGATACACTACATCTTCTTTTGCTTTGATTCTTGCTGCCACACCAAATTATTACTTTCTCTTGAAAGTCAACAAGATAATAATGATTTCTGTTCTGGAATAAGATCTTTATTGAAGGGAGAGGTGCTATCCTCCTGAGACTTCTAGTAGGTTGTAATCCCTTCTCTCTTCCTGTCCCTGTCTCTCATTTTTAAATCACAGTTGTACTTATTTCTCCATGTAGCCTTAGAGAACAAAGTGTCCTCATTAGGCTAGGAAGATACTGCTGTGTTACTTTTAAGGGATTTTTTGAATGTTTGAAATGCTCGTACTTATGGAAAATCACAAGGTAAGAAGTGCTGCAAAGAAAAGGTCATCTTTGTCAACAAAGACCACAGTCTTAATTACTCTCAGCAGACAACCAACAATAAATTCTTCAAAGAGAACTAATGAAATAGTTTTACAGTTGATAATTTTATTGCACATACTGCACATGAAACTAAGCGATCTATGTCCAGTGTAGATCTTAATAAAAGAATATATGGCGTTGGGATTATCTGTTGTCTTTCGTCCCAAAGTGTATATTTTTAACAAAGTGCCTTTAAGATTGTTACCAGGTTTATGCAGTTTAGGCAGCGTACTTCTTAAAAGAGAAAACGTGCTATGGCCTAGTGAAATACCAACTCATTTCATTACCCATATTTGCAGAGTTCCAAATTATGGCTATTTTAGGTTTTGAGGACTCTGGTTATGTCACAGCAATGACCTTACTCTGTTGAACTATATAATAGCAACCACGGATAATAGGTATGTAGCTGTGTTCCAAAATTACTTTTATTTCAGAAACCTAAAATTGTCATTTCCTTTTGATGCATAATATTTTTTCTTTTGATGAATCCAATCACAACTGTAAAACCAGAAGTCTGGAAGGCCAAGGCAGGAGGATCACAAAAACCTTTTAGGTTTTCATAAAATGATCAAAGTTTACTAACTGCTATACTGAGAAAAATCCACCTGCCTTTCCATTCAGTTTTCCAGGGCCTACTCTAAACCAATGAATTTCTATTTCGTGTATTCCACATAATACTTTCATAGTGTTTCAATTTGTACTTTGAAGTCAGTAGTGAACAATAGCAGCTTTATGAAAATGCTTGTTTTAAATCATGATAATATACTAGTTGTTGTAGACATAGATAAGGTTTTTCATTTGGTTTTTTTTTGGGGGGGAGGTGTTTGTTTTTCTTTCTTTTCTTTTCTTTCCTTTTTTTTTTTTTTTTTTTTTTGAGACAGAGTCTCACTCTGTAGTCCAGGCTGGTTCTGAACTCAGTATGTAGCTCAAACTGGCCATGGACCCAGGACAATCTGCCTGCCTCAGCCTTCCAACAACTGGAATTACTCATTTCTATTTTCTTTACCTTGTTTATGAATTGCATGTATTGCTCTCAGTGCTCACTAACAACAGGCATTTGGGCACAGCAATCCTTTTTTTTTTTTCTCACTGACACTGTAACACATCAAAGATATTTAAATACTGAAGAAAATTTATCACCAGATATTATTATAACACATTTATTCATCACTTTCATATGAAAGCCTACTCTGCTCAAACATTGCATACATTTTCAAGACCCATCTACATTTCCACTGACTTTAAAAATTAGAAAATAGTTAACTTTGACGATCTGATTGAAATCCACTATCTAAGGATAGAAGAATAACACAGGGGTTAATGCACTTGCCTAGCAGGCCCTGAGTTTGATCCCCCAGCATCATGTAAATCGGGGATAGGGGTGCCCACCGGTAATCCCAGCACTCAGGAGGTGGAGGTCGGAAGATTGCTCTGTGTTCTAGGCTAGCCTGGGCTGCATAGTGAATTCCTGACTAGCCTGGATTATAGAAACAAGATCCTGTCTCAAAAAAAAAAAAAAAAAATACATTCTGCGGTTCAAAACGTAACTTTTATTGGTAAATATATCAGTTACATTTGAAAATGTGTTTCCTGCATCTCTGTAAATGCTGTTTTATGAATGCCAAGTGGGCCACGCTGGCTCGTGGTGTGATACAGACCAAATAGTTATTTCTCGTTTTGTCTGGTTAATCAGACCTAAATGTTTCACCACTCTCTTTTTGTCCTAGTAGAGTTCTCATAAACGCCATATTCAAAGTGAAAGAGAGAAGGGCTGGGAAAGTAACTCAGTGGCAAAGCACTTGCCTAGCAGGCACAAGACCTGGATTTGAGCACCCATATTGGAAAAGGGAAAAAAGGTCAGAAAAAGAAGTTGTTAATGCAAAAGAACCATAAATATCTTTTTAAAATTTACTATCACATCCCTTTCCCCTTCTCACCCCCACAACCCCTCCTGTATCCTCTCTCCCTCTCCATAAAGTCTATTCTCTTTCCTGCATCTCTCTTTTACATTTTTTATAGTCTGTGCTTCTCGTCTTAGAGACACATATGATATTTAACCTTCTGTATCTGATTCACTTCACAAAGTGTAATGAAGAACCATAATAATCTTTAGAAAGATAGTCTTAAAAATGATTCCTACACTTGAAAAATGACATTTTGGTTTGTGGTTTGTTCTTTTTGGTAAGAAACAGGCAGTGGCTGGGGTGTTTCTTAAAAACAAACAAAAATTTTTAAAAATCCCCCCAAAACAAAACAACAACAACAACAAAAAAAACTTAACCAAAGACATCAAAGACAGCTGCCCTTGCATTCCTAGAAAACCTATCGTAATTTTTAGCCAGTAAAACGTTGTTGTTTACTGACAACATATGAATCAGACGAAGACAGATTAAAAAAAAATAAAAACAAACAAAAGTGTTTTGTGAGGGTAGAAAGAGCCGCCCAGGGTCCGGGAACTGAACACGCATTTCCTTTTCCCAAACTGAAACCAGCAGTGATAGATCATCACTTTCTCTTGTCAACAATAACTCATTCAGTTTGCTGTGTCTGCGAGCTTCACGGAAGGCCACAGGTGAGTCAATCTAATCCCCATTAGTTCTCACTCCTAGAGCGAAGTGGTGAAGCAGTCTTGCTAATCCATGTACTGCTTTTAGATGATTCACTCTATTTGAGAGACATGTTTGATTTTCAGATATCTATCTTTACAGTGTGGGCTCTGGGGACACAGTGGCTTTTATGAACTCACAAGGCAAAGAGTAAATACTACCAAAGATCCATGGGTGTGCCATCTTTGAGTTCTGCTGGGCTGGGCTGATCCACATCCTTGTTATTCTATGAGGCAAATGAACACTTGATGTGTCTCATACTCTAGAGCTATTTACCCTGACACCACACCAGGCCAACTGTATTAACTTCCTGGCTTACTTAGCACTCTGGAACCTCTGGCCAAGGAGACTGCAAGGCAAGGCACTGTTTTGGGCTCACACATGTCAGAAAAGCCACACCACTGTGTGACGTTGACTTCTGCCAGGCTTCCTCACTTCGGATATCTTGCCATGTCTGTCACTGCTGTCCAGGTGTCTTGTTGTGTTGTTATTTTTCTTCTGAGACAGGGTCTCACTCTGTAGCCCAAGCTGATCTCAAACTCTCTGTGTAGCTCAGGCTAGACTTGGACTCATGGCAATCCTCCTGGCTCATCCTCCCCAGTGCTGAGATTACAGATATGCACCACCACGCCCAGCTTCACGTGGTGCTGGGGAATTGAACTCAGGGCCTTGTGCTTGCTAGGCAAGCACTTTAACCATTGTACTATTCTTCCAACCCAGCTCTCCAGCTATCTTATTCTTACTTCAGTGTTTCTAATATATCTCCTCTTCCTAGAATTTTTACTTTTGAAAATACATGTCTAAGCTTATCCCTGTGCCTCTGGCAGTTTCTTTTCTGGGCTGGAAGATGGAAGTTTCCCCCTTCCTGCTCTTCTGGTACTGAGCACATGACTCAGTAACGGCCTCTTCCTTCAAGGCACACTTTGGCTTAGTGTTAAAGATAGGTATTGGGTTTCTCTACTCACTGGAAGAAGCCCTAGGATGTGGGGAAGTCGGGCATGCGTTCAAAAAAGGAAGCTGCTCTGTTGCCAGGATCTGGAGATAACTAAGCAGAAAGATGTAGTGCTGTGTTATGCTAAATCAGCAAATGTGCTACAGGTATCTAACTCTTCCCAGCATTTGAGAGCGTTCTGATTTCTCTCCCCAAGTTATTCTTTTTATCAGCACGTGTTTGCTATACATGACAATTGAATTCAACTTGGGGAATCAGTACAAATATATATTCTCATCTTAACCATTTTAATCCCTTTCCCATACTGTTTTTTTTAATTTGGCATAAAAATGTTTGTAGGGGAGACGATATGGCTGACCCTTCCTTCCTCCCATGAATGAGATTGTTAGTTACAGCAAAATGAGAAATATGTGAGTAAATATGAGTCAATATGTCTCAAATGGTTGAATTATATTTGTTGACAACCTGCGTTCAGGGGCTGGAGGAAAGGCACAGCAGTTAAAGCACTTGCCCAGCAAGCACAAGGCCCTAAGTTCTATTCCCTAGCACCACATGAAGCTGGACGTGGAGGCACAGGCTTGTAATTCCAGCTGTTGGGAGGCTGAGGCCGGAGGATTGCTGTGAGTTCAAGGCCAGCCTGGGCTACAAAGTGAGTTCAGGACCAGCCAGGGCAACAGAATGAGACCCTGTTTCAAAAAAAAAAAATTGCATTCATTCATTTAACAGATGGAAAGCGCTAGAGCCAGAGCAATGCAAAAAGCAGTAAGAGCCGCTGTTCTTACAGAACTGTCATTTGAGTTGTGAGATGTATACTATGCATAAGATGAAATATACTTAATATATTTTAAATATAATATATTTGGAGATCATTGTGGTGTCCTAGGGACTATTCAGAGATGTTACTAAGATCACATTGTTATAATGCTGCAGGAGACAGCAGAGACTCAGCTATCTATCTATCTATCAGTCATCTACTGGGAAATGGACTCAGGACCTTCCACACTGATCTGCATCCCCCTAGCCCATCTCTTTCCTTCCTTCTTTTTGAGATAGGATATTATTTAGTACTTAAGTTACCAGGCTGTGCTTGAACATGCTATCCTCCCTCTGAAGACTCTCAGAGTGCTGGGATTACAAGCACACACAACCACAACCAGACAGTGATCCTTTTAGTAAAGTTGTTATCAAAACGTATTTGCTGATCTCCTAGTTTTGGGATAACAAAGACACTAAAATACTATTCCTGATCACTGCAATGATCATTTTCACTCTTGAAGTGAAGTTGACAGTGTATTTTGCTAATTGAATAATTTTTTTAGTTTTAGTGAGACATGCCCTACAACAATAAACACTTGCTAAATATTAGCTACAATGATTTGTTCAACCTCATCATATGCCAAGTCACATGATTTAAACATTAATATATTTATGAATTAAAAACTTAAAATAGTATCAAGGGTAGGAAAGAATCATCAAAAGTTGATAAGTGATAGAAGGATAAATAAAGACATTGGTTTCAAAAGCTGAGATCTATGTTGGTCCAAGAAAAATGATATCTTGGTAATGGTAGAAGTGTTAAGAAGAAGATGGCCTAACACAGGTTTTCATTTATAAAGTTTCACAATATTAACATTCAAGATGTGTTTTATTGTAGCTGGATATGTAAAATTGAAATAAAAAATCATTGTAGATTTGAGGTTTATTTAAAATAAATGCTGGGTGAAGTCAGGATATGGATTTCCTTAGCAAAGCGTATATAAAATTTTAAAAAAGCTGAAGTATTAGGATTGAACTCTATTACAGTTTTGCTCTGGAATATCCCCCAAAGTCTCATGTATTTTGGATGTTATGGATTATCTATGAAACCATGTGCTGTTTGGAGATGGGGGCCTGGTCTTGAGGGGTTGATTGTTGTTATGTTGTGGATTATAGCTGTGTGGTAGAAGACAGGTATATGGTAGATTAGAGATTATAGGAATGTGCTGGATTAGGGCTCCAGCCTTGAAGGAGGCAAGACACTGAGAACTGACCCAGAAGGGGTGGATAACTTGGACAGGACCTTGAAGGATGTATATAACTTCCTTCCTTCTGAAACTTGGCTTCCCAGTTACAATGTCATGAGGAGCTGCCTCTGCCATGTCTTTCCACTGTTGTTGGTTGCCCATGTGTGAACTGTGACTCTCTGAAACTGTGAGCTAAAATAAATATTCCCTCCCCTAGATTGTGGATGGTGGGTTGTCAGTCACAAGACATTTCCATTCATTTGGAAGTAATCTTTTTAAAGATCTTCCAAACACTGGTGAAAAAGCTACAAATTAAATGTAGCAGGATAAATTACTACTATTATTATTATCATCACCATCATTTTGTGGTGCTGATAATTGAACACAAGGCCTGGTATATATTAGGCAAGTGCTGTGCTACTGAGATATATCACCAGACAAAAAATGTGAATTGTAATATAATTTATATTTTTTGTTCATAAGGAATTTATCAGCAAAAAGAACATAAATTTATTTTCATCATCTCTCTGAGAAGGAAGATTTCTAGGCTCTTTGGATCTTAGTTCTTACCTTGAGGTAGGTGAAGAGGTGCTCTCAATTTTACTCTGAAAGGTTACACCCACAGGAGAATTAAATTGAGTTGTCCAGGAGAAGGATGGGCATAGATGCTGTCTTGAGTTGGAGTGGGCTAAGGGCCCACGTGCTTTGGTCTCTAAACTGAGAAAAAGGCATGGATTGTGAGAATGATTTCAGAAATCTGGAAGGGCTGGGGGGACATGATTCAAATATGTGAGGCCAGCCATGCCTGGTGGTACAGGCCTTCACCCCAGAGCTCTGGGAGGCTGAAGAAGGAGGATTGCAAATTTGAGCCCAGTCTGAGCAAGTTAGCAATGAAGAGACATCTCACCTCAAAATCAAAATAAAAAATAGGCAAGGGATATAGTTCAGTGTGAAGGCCCTGGGTTCAATCCTCCGTACTTAAAGATGAAGAAGGAGAAGAGGAAGAAAAGGAGTCGCAGCAGCAGCAGGAAGAAGAATAAGAACAAAGAACAAGGAGGAGGGGGAGGGAGAACAAGAAGGAGATAGTTAGGCCGCAGGAAGCACTGTCTCTTTGGGACAGTGACAGATGGCGCGTGACTACAGAAGGAACTTGCGAGCCTGTTCCCTGGATCACACTGAGAAGCCACTGTCTTTTACAACAAAAGGAGATTGAAAAGTAAGAAATTTCTACAGTACCACAGATGAAAGCAAGCCAAGAACAAGCCTTCCCTCATTTTTATTGTTGCCTAAGATTGTGTGTTCCATTCCAACCAGTGGTAGATGGTACAAGGATTAGCCAACAGCTAACTCAGGCTCAGTTTCCCTCCAAGGGAGTTGAGGAAGGTGGGCAAAGATTTAATTTTGTTCATAAAAATTAAAGAAGTACAATTTTCTGCAGTCTATCAGTTACACAAAGTGAAGAAGAAATAACGTCTATCTTTAGGCAGGTATCATAACTAGATAAGCGTATGAGTAGACAAATAGACTATGTGTGGAATGCATAGAATCTCATTGCTTAATAAAAAGATTAAGAACACCAAACATTAAAAACAATGGCTGTTCACGTGGTTGTAACACATTTAAGTTCTTCTACTCCTGCTATGGTTTTTCTTGCCCACAATTTTAAAAACAACCACAAGGCAGGAAGTTTTTTTGTAGCCATATCTGTTCTTATAATTTTAAAACATGTGGTGATTCCCCAGCACCACATAAAGCCAGACATGAAGGCACATGCCTGTAATATCAGCAGTTGGGAGGCTGAGGCAGGACGATTGCTGTGAGTCCAAGGCCAGCCTGGGCTGCATTGTGAATTAAGCACCAGCCTGGGCTACAGAGTGAGACCCTGCCTCGAAAAAAAAAAAAAAAAAAAAAAGAAGCCACCTATTCTAATTAAATTATACCATGCTGTTTAAGTGAATATTTGCTTTGCTATTTCATAATCAGGTAAAAAGTTCACTTCTTTAAATAAGGTTTTGAACTTTGACTGGCATCTCGTTTTTCTCTTGCACACTTGAGAATTATAAATCTCTCAGATCTAATCTTTGATTGCAAGTCCTGAAGCAAGAGGATAAATATAAGTGAGAAAAGCTGAAAAGAAACTCACCAAACATTTTTGCACAATGCCATAAAAAACACACACACACACTAATTGAGCCTTGGCATTGAGAAATTCTATAAATTGCCGTGAACATAATTATAAGTTGCTGTGAACATAATTAACCCTCTTCTAGCCTAATAAACAATAGGCGTCCACCTCCGAACCCTCAGGCCATGGCTGGAGGAGGTTGCACCGGAGCTGGCTGTCGGAAGCAACCTAAGAATGGAAAGTAGGGCAAGGGAGTTTTTATCTAATTTCTAAGGGAATAGAGTTGATCCACCTCTTCCATGTTCTAGACTATGACTCCTTCTACCTGGCCAAGAGCTTGACGTGGATGGCAGGGAAGGGCCAGAAGCTTCAGGAGAACTTAAATTCATGAGACAATTATCAAGACATTCTGATATCAGGTTACCTATTCTATAAAATTGTGCAATAATAAACAATTTTTTAAAGAAGCTTGACACAGGAGGAGCTTTAAGCTGTCATGTGAGTGACAGATTCCAAGCATCACTGGCAGTTTTTGTGTCATTCACTTGTGGATCATTTCAACTACACACAATAGGAAATTACATGGTCCACTAGTCCTGAGATAGGAGAGAAGTTATGTAAACTGTAAGGCACTTCATGTGTCTTTTTTTTTTTTTTTCTGTAAAAGATAGAGTAAAAAATCGACTTAAACCAGGGTACAGAGTTTAAATCACAAATATACGTGCATGGCATATATTCTCTATATTAACACATATAGGTTTGGCATCTGGTTGTGGCATAACAAAACTTCAGTTTCATCTCAACTGCAGGTAAGTTAGCAAAAAAAAAAAACCAATCAATATGGATAATTATTATAGGAGAGACTATAATCTCAAACCCGAGCTAAAGTTATACCACTGTTAGACTTTGGTTGTACTTGAGCCATTTATGGGGTAAATATTTACACAACTTGTAGGCAGACAAAAGACCAGTTTCCATGTTTTGATCTGTTTCCTCTGCGTGATTGTCAAGTTCTGAATTATGATTATTTATAATTATGTTAAATACTAGTAATCATAAATAGGCAGGTACAAATCAGTGGCGGCATGGTGATGATTCATTTTCATGTGTACTTGTGTTCAGACCCGTACTGAGACTAATGAATTTGAGACAGATCTTGCTTACAGAGATCAAGCAAACCTGTCTCATATCGGATAGTTGCAATGGTTTGAACCGCTCTCTAACAAAGGTCCACGCCAGGCCTGGTGGCACAGCCAGGAATCTCAGCTCTCTAGGAAGCAGAGATAGGAGGACTGCAAGTTAAAGCCTGCAGTGAGCACTTTAGAAACTTAGAGAGACCTGGTCTCAAAATACGAAGAAAAATAAAAATGGGTGGACAATGTAAATTAGGGTGAAGGCTCTGAGTTCAGTCCATAATACAACAACAAAGACAAAAACCAATAATTTTGGAAATACATCAATGCAAATGGGGACCACTGAAGTTTTTCTCTGGAAAACATTTATCACACAATAAAGGGTGTGAGACTGGTTATGGTAGTACATGTCTATATTCTAGCACTCGGAAGCTGAGGCAGAAGAATTTTAAGCAGAGCCTGAGCAATTTAGCAGCTTAGTAAGACCGGGTCTCAACAGAAAAAAATTAAAAAGGAGAGGGAATGAGACTCAGTGCAAAGGCCTTGGGTTCAACACTCGGTATCACAAAAAAAAGACAAAGAAAAAATTGTGGAGTATATTCAGTGAAAACTGGACAGCTATGTAACAAGATGACATTAAGCCCAGAATTATGCAATAAATGCTCAACTACATAGTTCTCTCAATAACAAGGTGGAAAAGGACAAACTTCATTCCTTTCTATTTGTTTGGTCACTGCTTCCTTTATTCAAATGTCTAATGTAAATACAAATATGAATATTTAATGCTAAAATGCTGGAATACGTTTGGCACTAGTGCAGAATCTATCTAGTATTTGCTTACTGCAGACCATGGCATTTTTCATGTGAAATGGTCAAATTCACCTACCACTGTTTACATAGAAAATTCTTAACATCTTCTGATCAGAGCCATTATGGTCGTATATTACCCCACTTTATATTTATGGAAAAAATAGCAAGCGGTTCATCTAAATTATATATCCTAAAGTACTTACTGCAATAGAGATTAAGAATTTTCTCATCAGCAAAATTAAGATAAGAATGTTAACCATACTGTATTTGAATGACTATTAAGTGACACAACCTCTGGAACCTAGGTAGGTCTCACACATACGACACATACTATTTTGATTTTCTTGGCTTTTTGTCCAGTAGCCAGAGATAACTTGAGATGTATCTTGAAAAATAAAACCCTAAAGCCTGCTTAAATAGGGGATTGTGAAGAGGTCCACGCCAAAAGTCTGCATATTCTTTTTGAGTCATGCTCTCTCCGGTTCTTGCTTCGCTACTACAGGTCCTTGTGTGTTTGCTCCGCCCTCAGCTGCCTCAGGACTTTCTCTTCATACATGCAGCTCTTGTAAGTGCTAAAACCAGTTTCTTGAAGGTCATGGTTCTCTGAGTGCAGCCACAATTTGCCAGCGCAGACCAGCCAATGGGGGCACTCTGGACTCTTTCAAGGAGTCGGTTTATGATATCAGTTGAACTTATATGGAGAGTTCTTAAATGGAAATCCTTCAATATTGGCCCACATTTTAAAATATGATAAAGAAATGATAGGCCAGGAATAAAGTTTTTATGAGAATATTTTTGCTTTTTTTTTTCCCTTTTAAAACTCTGCCCTAGGAATCTGATTGGCTTTGATTTGCTCTTAAGAAACCACTCTTTAGAAATATGTGATGGGAAAATTTAGGCAAATACACAAAATCTTAAAGAGACATCATATTAAGAATTAAGGTAGAACACGTAGTGCCTTCCATCAAGCCATAGAAAAAAAATCTTCTAGCACTGTTAGAATAATAATACATTGGGTATTTCTTATATAAAAGGTACCAGAGGACTCTCTATATTTTAAGGGTTTTATTAGTTCTTTCTGCATGTTTATAAGGTAGCAAAGAGGTATAATTATATGATTTAATGAATAAAAATATACTGCTCAAATTTATTGTATAATTACCCTAGCAACACACAAATTAGTGAAAGAATAACTTGTCTTCATGTTTTAATTAAGAACATAGTATGTCAGTTAATCTTAATACCAAGAACTATTTTTAAATTATTAATGGAATATGACATTATTTTCCAGTCATTTTTATATTAGATTAATGTTACTAAAACTAATTAATCAATAATGTTAAAACTACTACAAAATAATAAGAGCAGTGGAATGTTCTTTAAATTTCTCTTACTTTGATAAATACATTTTTTAAAAAATCCACCATGCTAGGATGACATTATCATTATTTCATAAAGTACCATCCAGTGTTGAAGTCTTTAGACTTTCAAATAGATCTCCAAATAAATTATGTATTAGAAATTCTTTAGAAAAAGATGAACATATAAGCCATTCTTTAAAGCTGTTCAAACTCCCAGCATAGGTGACAGAGCCAATGCTTACATACAAATTCAAAATCTTTTAATTTGTCACTGTTCACTAGTTATATTCATAAAATTTTGGGGAAAATAGTGGTTCAAAGAAGTATATAGATAAGGTCATAATTATGATTAATAATTCTGGTATTCTTAGGATTTGGTTTTATCAATGGCAGAGACTTTAATATCTGACTAAACAGTGTAACAATATAAAATATTGCATTATTATAAGAATATCCTATTATTACCAAAAGTATTTGTTCTTATGACCTGTCCTCTAGTTCAAAATATGTACTAAGCCTTAATTATCACCTATTTGTCTCTACTGATGCAGAAATTGGTAATATATCAGACGGTTGAGGTTCCTGACTAACACAGAAGGTGATGAGATGTCAGCAGACCTGTCGCTTACACAAAGGTCAGGCCCGTCACACTCCTTTTGAATAGACAATGTGAAAAGAAGAAGACTGCTGTTTGGTAGTGGTGGTGAGGTTTTTTTGTTTGTTTGTTTGAATTTTTTTTGAGGCAGGGTCTCACTCTGTAACCCAGGCGGGTCCTGCTCTCACTATGGAGCCCAGGCTAGCCTTGAACACAGGCAATCCTCCTGCTTCAGCCTCCCAAGTACTGGGATTCATCTGGCTTATGTGGTGCTGGGGAATCAAACTCAGGGCCTGGCGCTTGTGCGCTATAAGCACTGTGCTTTCCTCCAGCTCAGCTTTGAGCATGTTAGACACTCATGTACAATCAACCTTTGAAGGCATTAGCGTGTGTGTGTGTGTGTGTGTGTGTGTGTGTGTGTGTGTGTGTGTGTTGGTGGAAAGAAGGGTTTGTAAAATCAAGGGTTAGATATATACATAGTATTTAAAAGAGCAGTTTCATTTTCTAACTGACAACTTAAAAAGTATATAAATGAGCAGATATTCAGCCTTGAGAGTTTCACCCAAACCCATGAGATTCTAAAGGATTTTCCCAAAGCAGGTATTTTTGGGGAGAAAGTTAAATTAATGCTTAACAGTAGTTAAAGTTGTTATATTAGTATAAAGAAGTAAAGTTATATTAATGTTTAGCAGTGAAGTTCAGAACTATGTAGCATCTAGTAAATGTTTATTGCTTTGTATTTCTTGGTTAAAATAAAAGGAAAAACAAAAATTGATTTTCTTTTTAATGTTTTTGAGTCCCACACTCTTTGAGTCTGCATTTCCTTGTCTGTGTCGCCCCCATTTTTAACTTTTGCTGTTATACCTCTCTGCTGTAAATTATTATTTTTTTTTATGCAACCTACTCCAGAAAGGGACTCTCAGAGGGCACTAACACATGGATGTTAGAAACCAGCTGTCCCCATTACAAAGCTTTTTCACTCTACAAATGGTTATAAGCTTGAGGCTGAGACAGAGTATGCATACATTCATTGCAAACTCAAGTTTTCATACCTTTATGATTCCTAGGGCAAAGACTTAGAATCCCCACATTCTGAGAGACTTGGGCAGGAGGATCCCAAGTTTAAGACCAGCCTGGATAAGTTAGTGAGAGGGTATCTATTGATTCAGCTTTCCATTGAGGGCAGAAATCATCTCTCTAACCTGGTTTATAAATGACCTTCTAAAATCTACTTGTATATATCCCAGGATTATTAGAAAAATCAATGAACTCCATTTTAAATCTCTGAAAATAAACATGTAATGAAGATCAATACAGCCAAAATGCATTTCTGGCAAGATTAATAGCAATAAAAGATAAAAAACACAAATAAATGTTTTTGAGTTACAAAATGAGACATGACTTCAGCTTCTTTAGAGATTCAAAAGGAGGATTTACTATGAAGTTCATGTAGATAACTTTGGAAATTTACATAAAATGATTATATTATGATTATATTATATGATTATGTTATGATTATATTAAAATGAAAAAGTTTATTTAAGGAGAAATTAAAAAGGTAAATACCTTTGAACTGGGGTGACCTTATTGGCAAAAATATTCATGAAATATGCCTTGAGGAGTAGCAGCTACTAACCCTGGTCAACATGAATTACCAGTTGAGCGACAGTTGACTAAAATAAAATAGGGACCGGAAGATTAGCATAGTGGTTAGACAACTTGCCAAGCAAGTGCAAGTCCCTGAGTTCGACTCTCCACCACCACATAAGATGAACATGGTGAAGCATGCCTGTTATCCCTGCACTGTGGAGGCTGAGCCAGGAAGATCGCCATGAGTGTGAGGCCAGGTTGGGCTACAGAGTTCAGGACCTGACTGGACTACAAGACTACAGAGCAAGATCCTCTCTCAATATAAAATAAAATAATAAAATAAAATCTCTGATTTGTACATGAGAATGTCTTTCAAATAGAGGGAAAAAAAGTACTTTGGAGAATAACTACAGTGGATAATGGATTTAAAGCTTTCCATTTGAAATAGATTAGTTTCAGTCATATGTTATAATAGAACAATTAGAAATGTGTTTACCTGTTCCTTTTCTAACACATACCACTGTATAACTTTATCTACTGTGTATATATTTCATGTGTTTAAGCAAATACACTTTGAAACAAATCCCCACATTCGAAATCTTGAAACTAAAATTTTTTTTCAGGGCAAAGCTTCCGTTGGTCTTGGCAATGTATTTTTGTATGTTTGTTGTTTGTTTTTGGGTGATTGGACACCAAAACCTCCAGCAACAAAAACAAAAATAAGCAATGACGTCAAACCAAAACACTTCTACACAAGAGAATGAATAAACAGGAAAGACAATCTGTGATTAGGCGGAAGTATCTGTAAACCCTGTATTTGATAAGGGATTACTATGGTCTGGATAGGGGGTGCACCCCCCAACTCTCACGTATTTGGATACAATGGGATAACTGTCACTGTGTGCTGTTGAGTTGCAGGATTTAGCTGCAAGGGGCAGATGCTGGGGGTTTGACCTGAAAGGACTGTGTCAACGTGTTGAGATCTTGAGTTGCCTGAGGGCAGAGGATTCAGGTTTGTGTTGTTGACTTGTAGGCCAGGGAGTGAGGGTGGGGCAGGAGGGCCAGGAGGGGCAACTACCGGTTATGTGCACCCCCCCCCCCCCACTAGCAGTTTGAGCTACCTAAAGGAAAGAAGAAGAAACATTGTTATAGCTTTTCTTCTGTGAAAGCTTTACTCTTCAGAGATCAACTTTCTTACCTTACTTGGCTTCTGTCTGCTCTGCTGTGAGCCTATGAACCAACTGTGGGAGACCTTCTGAAACTGTGAGCTAAATAAATCTCCTGGTAAATTGTGGATGGGGGGTATATTGTCCCAGCAACAAATAAGTAACTACTACAGGGGTTAACACTAGAAGTAAGTGGGGAAGTCATATAACTCAGTAGCAAACAGAAAAAGGAAAAAATAAAACAAAAAATATACAAAGGGCCTGACTAGACACGTCACCAGAACACATAAGTGCTCAACAATATGTGAAAGGCTACTCAATTTCACTGATCATCAGAGAAATACCATTAATTAAAACTATGAGATAGTCTCACATCTGTTAGCGAGTTACAAAATAATGAGCATCAATACAGATAAGGACAAACAGGGACTCTCGTACAATCTCAATGAGAACTAAGACTGGCTGTGGAAAATAGTATGACATTCCCCCAAACATTAAAAAGTAGAACTATCAGAGGACCCAGGAACCATTTTTTTTTTTGGGAACACATCTTAAAGAGGTGAAAATATCACCTCTTAACCTGAATTCCCTCAGAGCATGGCAGTGCATATCTCTGATGATAGCACCTTAGGAGGCTGAGGCAGGAGGTTCAAAAAAACTTTCAGTCCAGCCTAGACAACTTAAGAAAACCCTATCTGGAAAAAAAAAATGCTGGAGATATAGCTCAGTGCAAAAACCTACTGCTCACGTCTACATACCATGAATTAGGAATTACTTTTTAAAAGCTACCTGAACTCTCATGATTATTGTAGTACTGCTCACAATACCAAAATATGGAAACAATTTAAGAGTTTGTCAATGAACGAATGGAAAAAGAAACTACATAAAGAACTAGTATGTAAGGAGATTGTATCATGTGTGAAAACATCACTGAAACTGGAGGACATTATATTAGAGACAAAGGTAGACCAAAAAGGACAGTATGTATGATCTCAGAAACAAAACCTAGAGTCAAAAACTTCTGTGCTTTAAATATTTAGTAAATTTTGTGCATTCTTTTCTTCTGTGTAAAAAAAAAAATACTAAAAGGACTAGAATGGTGGTTACTAGGGGCACATGGTAACACTGGGATTTGGGATGGGTGATGGATCACAGAGCACAAAGTTAACAGTTACCTGGGAAAAGTAAATGCAGAAATCTAAAGGGTACCTTGATGATGAAAACACACATGCAAAGCAAAAGATTTGTGATAACTGTCCAGGTAGGTACAATGCAACACATGTGGTTCAATTTAAATTTCAGATAGGCATGACTAATTCCTGGCATAATTCAATTTAGTTGACTGTACTGTGTTTATATCTACTAAAGCTGGCAATTCTACTTATAAGCTTTTGATTTCTAGTAAGTATAATGAAGAGTTTGAACACACAATCTTTAGACTTTCTTCAATTTCATGCCATATGGTCCTGATTACAAGTTTTTTATATATCACGAGTATTTCCTATGCTTATTTATAATTCAAATCCAGAAAAACAGATTATCATGTCAGCGCATGACCATCTTATCTTTAAAAAAAAAACCTGAATTTTCACTTTTTAAGTTTTCATTCACACAGCAGAGTACTACTTTACAGAGATATGAATCATCTGTAGGTTAAATGGATATGACCTGAGACCGTGAAGCTTAGTGAAGTGAAGCAGATTCAGAAGCTTAAACAGCGCATGGTTTATCTAATATGAGAAACCCAGAGTGTAAATAATTAAGAGTGAAATTTGTGGGATGTTGAAGTGGGGGTTGGGGTATCAGAGAGGTTTTGGGAGGGCAGGAGGGACTATGAAATTCCTTCTATAGATATGTGTTCTCAGGTTTAATGTAATCATTGCATATTGCATATACATTGTAATAAAAATGGGGAGAAAGTTATATAAACATGACAAGACATTAAAATATATTTTAAAGTTATTTTCAAAACAAACCCTTACTTTTAGCATTCATTTGGGATAGCTACATTGAAAAAATTTATTTTCCCCCCTGAAAATTTTCTTTCTATTCTGAAATTAAGAAACCCCACTAATGATACAATGATAATTGAAGAAGGCTTTTTTTTTTTTTTAAGTGAATTGGCTTGGCTTTGAAATGTAAGACTGACTAATACTAACATGGCAGATAACTCACTAGTTTTCACTAGACTTTTATAACCAATGTCAATTTATGCAAGTGGAAGATTGTATTCCTAAAGTGACATCAGCACCCCCAACCAAATTATTATATCTCCAACTTCCTCTGACATTGTTTAAAAAAAAAGTGAGACATTTCAAAAAGAACTGGAAAACTCTTGGGCGTTGAAATAGCATTAGGTGTAGGTCAGGATGTTCTGTGGAACTGACAGATTGCTGTCACGTTCACAAGAGTCATGCCTGAACTGAGGAGACAACACTTAATCCAATTCACAGGACCCAGGGAGTGCAGTGGCCTTGCACTCGCCTAGACGTAAAATTGTATGTTAGCAGCATTCCAAAGAAAAGGTTATAGTTTGTCCGTAGGTAGCTAATGAGTCCAGACGTGGAAATGGCTGTGATTCCATTTTGGTTCCCTTGTACCCTCAGCAAAAGCATCTTAATCTCATTTTAGTATTTTCATTATAAAAAGAGTTCACTTGGTAAATTTGCTGATCTCTGTATGAGAATTCTTACTCCTCACAGACCAAAATCATCCACTTTGTTTATGACCAAAAAAATAAAAAATTATAAAGGCCTGGAGGAGGGATATGTTACTAGCCCTAAGGTGCTAGTTCTTATGAATATCGTGCAAATGACTAAAGAGGAAAATCACTTTGCTCATGGAACCTAATCTTGGTATTTGTCTTGTGATAGCTGGTAAGTACTATAAGCACAGAAGAAAGCCCTTGAGTCAACAGTGAGCTACATAATATTTTTTTCCAGGACCTTGTTATTTACAGACTTAGATCCTCCTGCCAGGCGCGAAGGGCCTTTCTTGTGCTAGAAATGTAGCGGTGTTATCTCTTAATTCCTCAAAGGTCTTATGAAATTGATATAATTTTCCCACTTTTTTAGATGAGCTTAACAAAAACTGAAGTTCTCACACTTCAGTATATCCAGTAACCTTACGATGTCATCCTTTACTGTTTTTGCGTCATATATTATCATTTCTACCACAGTTTCCAGAGCAAAACAGCTAAACAATGCAATAATTAGTGTCAAAAAAATTTTAAAATTAGATTTGACGTATACTAAAAATAATAATTTCTACATACTAGGAAAACTTTTATCACTGTTCTCTTTCATCCTATCAGTATTACAGTTTTTTTCCTTTGATGTTTCTGGAGAGATTTTTTTTCCTGTTAGTGAAGGGAAATATACAGTATAATTACTTCCACCACAGATCTCTCATGGGATGGACTTTAACATAAACACAGAAAGACACAATTTAACTGAGCCCTATTCACTACAGTTTTCAGTGTGCCTTGGGTGACTCTGTAATCCCACAGTAGCACATGTATTATTAATAGCAAGAGTTCACATGTTACACTGCCTTTCTGGTGTAGTGAAGGGGCAGCTCTTGGGGCACTGCACGCCCATTCCAGAACACAGCTCAATTTCTGATTGCCCATGAGTTTTTCTCCTCTATAATTTGCCTTCCTGGTCTTTTATTCCTTGAATGAAACTGAGCACATCCACAACTCTGCAGTCTTCCCCAAACTCAAGTGGGCCCTGGGGAAAGGTCAATTCAGGTGGCCGAAGCCGACCTGGAATTCAGAGATGGGGAAAGATAGCGTACTGTTGACACAGGAATGTTTATTTGCTGTGGATGAGCTTCTGAAAATGTGTAACGCTTGCTGCAAGGTAACTATGACACTACTGTAAAACAGAAAGTAAGAAACACACGAAAATATTTTTCATCCCATTTTTACTGCTTTATTACTAAAAAATCTTTGAGTGAGTTACTTGCTTCAATATCCAGAGAGATAAAACAAAGATATTAAATGTTCATTTTGCAAGTTATTTCTTTTTTCTTTTTTTCCTTTCCTTTCCTTTTCTTTCCTTTCCTTTCCTTTCCTTTCCTTTCCTTCTGTGGTATTTTGAGATGATGTCTTGCTAGGCCATTAAATTGCCTGAATTGCCCAAACTTGTGATTCTCCTGCCTCAGCATCCCAGAGTGCTGGGATTACAGACCTGTACCACCAGGCCCTGCTTTGCATATTCTTGAAAGACCCAAAATAGACTCAAAATGTAAAAGTACTTTGTGAGATGCTATATGGTATGACATCTCATAATTAATAGTCTATATATGAATTTGATAGTTCTTTAACGTAATGCTAGCTGAACAGATAGGGAAGAACTCAGAGATCATAGAATATTTCTAAATTGTTTGTTGAGAAAATAAAATTAAAAATTCCACTCTTGAGTAATTTGCCCAAGATCTTCAAAGAAGCCAGCACTCTCCACTTGGAACAGGAAGACTCCTGCTTTATAGACTCCTCAGACACCGGGTACTCTCACTTGCAACACTCCTTTAAAGACAGATTTCATTACTCTTACACATGCTTATTCTGTTTACCGTGTCACTGGATGGGACCTGAGGATGTCTCTTCGAAGAGGGCATGGGGACCTCACCTTTCGTCCACCAGGTAGTAGGTTAACAGAGTTATTGATTTATGGCACAGAAGAAGAATTTAGGATGCGCCAATGTGAGGCATTAGCAGATTTTTAAAGGCAAAATCAAGGAACACATTCAAATGGGAGGGTAAACCCGAAAAAAACACACATCGTGTTCTCATGTTGGGGATTTTCATGTGGTCTTGGGGGTGTTGTCAAGATGGATGTTCTAGCATGTGTACTCCCTGTACCTTTCATGTTAGGGGAGTAGGTTAAAATACAAATCATTTGGTTGTGTTTGAAATGAAGAGATATGGTACCCTCTTAACAGTGCTGCTTCTGTGGTGGAAGCTGAGGGGATTTGTGACTTTGCAGTATGGTGAGATAAGCACAGGCTAAATTTATAGGCCCACTGTACCTTCAAGGGTCTTAGGACTGTTCTGTGTGTCCTAGAAAGAAAACAAGAAACGCTGGTACCCTAGATAATTTTGATTTGTCCTGAAACCATAGTTTTCCAAAGCACATATTTTCAAATTAGGATTTTCCTTGTCTCCTTCCCAACTATCTTCATTTCTTTCATTCTACCTCAGTGGACATGTGTTCTTTGTCAAGAACAGTGCCTTTCCTAATGTCACCCAGAAAGCAAGGGACAGACAGGAAGGTGAGCACAAATCTGTCTGGCTCCAGGGCCTGAGCCCTCAACCACTCAGGTAAACCACACATGATCAGCGGCCGGGTGGGGGGGTGCAGGATGGGGCGGGAAACCTTGTCAGCTTGAAATAGGCTGAGACTTGTTGGGGTTTTATGCCTGAAAAGCCTGATCAGTGGCAGCCGGGCTCAAAGTTGCCTGTTTGGATAGAAGATAGATGGATAGAAGCTGACAAGCACTTAGGGATTCTGAAACTCTTTAAGACTAATGAAGGGAGACATCAGAAATGCTGGGTGTAACAAAAACTGTGCAGTAAAAATGCTCTCAGGTAGCAAAAATGGCTTTTATCATGGTTATTAAAATTATACAAAGAATGCAATCTTCAGTTGCTGTTATTTGCTGCTAAAATTTTTAATTAATACTTGCTCTTGATGTAATTTCAGTGGGCAAAGTAATTCTAGCAGGTTTTATGATGATTATATGAATGGATATTATACTAAACATATAATCAGTGAAGAATGTTTAACCATTTTTCATATTTTTCCCTTGTATATTTCTATATTCAATGTAGAGACAAAAGCCTTTCAATGAAAAAATATTAAGATCATTTTTCACATGTCTATTTCTGTATTAAAGTAACTATACAACTTTAGCAAATACATGTTTATTGAATTTACTTATTCTCACCATGTAAACAACTGTAGAGTTTGGAGAAACAGGGTGCTGATGTAAGATTATAAACGAGAAGGGAAGAAAACAATAGCTATGCCAAAAAAAAGAGTAGTAAAAAATATATTTAGTATTTTGCTACTAAAGTCTTTCATGGAACATTCATATAGGGAACATAGAAACTAACGGGTTCCATGTCTTAACACATAGAACAGTATTCTACGAGTTATCAAAGCAGTCTACAAAGATGAAATCATTATAAATTTTACATCCCTGAACTTGGCAGTCAGCTCCCTGTTTTCATCAATTTATCTCTTAAACATAATGGACTCAGCTCCATACGTGCTTTTCCGAGATTAAGCTTCTATGAATGTAAAGCCTAAAGTAAGACTTTCATTACAATTGAACACAAATATGTAACATCTGGTCTTGCTCTACAAACCACACATGTGATTCTAGCAGGCATGAAATGAGCCCTTTCTCCGAGTTGTAATATAGAAAAGTACAGTGTGTAAAAAGATGGCATACGAGCTGCTAATGATGCCCGAAGTTATTTTGCAAGGCAGTTTGTTTGTGCAGGAACTTGAACCCAGGACCTTCCCAGTGAGCTGTGTTCTCAGCCTTTTCGTTTTGAGTCTAAGCTTCCCTAAGTCACGAAGTTGCCCAGGCTGTTCCTGAGCTTGCAGTCGTCTGTCTCCTCATCCTCCCAGAGGGCTGGGATTAGGCATTTGCCACCATACCTAGCTGCCAACTTTCAGTCTGAAGTATTTCAGTGACACAACTGGAAAATGACATGCTCAAAACGAGCATTTTTTAATTGCTTGAGTTAATTATTTAGACAAACTAATTCTATTTTTCCCAAAATGTTTGAATTGCCCACTTTAACTAGTGTTTACTTGCTTTCATTTTTTTTTTGAGACAGGGTCTCTCTCTGTAGTCCAGGCTGGTCCTGAACTCACTATGGAGCCCCGGCTGACCTTGGACTCAGGGCAATCCTCCTGCCTCAGCCTCCGGAGTGCTGGGATTACAGGTGTGTGCCACCACGCCCAGTTTATGTGGTGCTGGGGAATCCAGCTCAGGTACTTAGCACT
The DNA here is from genome assembly GCA_004027205.1 of Ctenodactylus gundi. NCBI lineage: Eukaryota > Metazoa > Chordata > Mammalia > Rodentia > Ctenodactylidae > Ctenodactylus > Ctenodactylus gundi. The sequence continues at coordinate 178,751 of PVKB01002571.1, forward strand.
TGACTTAGCGCTTTCTAAGCAAGTACTTTAACTGCTGAGCCATTCCTCCAGCCCCTGCTTTCATTTTTATTAAATGAATGCACATGTACTTCCCAAGCATATAAACTTTTATTTTTTTTCCTCTTATTACTCTACAGCAGGAACTGGAATCTTCAACTATCATCCAAAGAAATGCATAGCAATAATAGACCTTCTTCTGACCCGGTGGTTTTGGCACTAACCTTATCAGATAATCATGTGGAAAATAAAGCTAGCTTCCTAGTAAGACAAACTGAGCTCCCATTGATTCCATTCTAAATCACCTGCCAGCCTCCTGGTGTTGAAAACTACCTCCCTGACTTAAGTTCCTCTTAAGATTATTCTCAGTAAAATCCTTCAGATTTCCTTCATTTCATCACCCATTTCACAAATATTTGTAGAGTGTCTCCCGGGTTCTGGGCTACGCTTTCAGAAGACAAATGGTAAGACATGGCTTCTTAGGTTCACATCCTTCTTAACTCTAATATTGTGTAAATAAACAACAGAAACAGTGTATGGGACTTTACCCCACCTAACAAACCCCTGAGGGCTCAAGGAAGAGAGAGAATACTTTTGTCTGTGCTTCCTGAGATGATGGTTCCTGAGCGTGTGCATTACAATGGCTGAATGGAGTAGGGGTGGGGTTCCCAAACAGGAATCTGGAACAAAATCTCAACAATTTGGATAATTTTGGAGCAATCCTATATAACTTGACAGAAAGACTGGTAAGGAACAGCTTGCTTATTTTTTTTTTCTTTCTTTCTCTTTTTTCAGCTTTCTACAAAAAGATTTATAGCAATTGTGGTCACTATTTTTCTAATTAACTATGCAATCAGGAGACTACAGAGGGTTTAGTTTAGTACCAAATGAGAACACTAGGTTTGGTCTTTTCTGAAAGTTGCCAATATTCCAGTGACTTAGCCCCAGCAGCTTATCTCATGCTTTTGCAGGTACACTGTTACAGGTTCTGGAATTCTCCGGGCAGGTGCGCTCAGGGCAAGATCTCAGCATTCCGGACTTGTGGGACCTCCATACAATGCAGGTTCGTGATTGCAGCAGCATGGTAGAGAGTTTGAAGACCAAAGCACTCCCTGGCCCTGAAGTGACTCCAGCATGATATGCCACATTTCACTTAGCAAAGTAGATCACATGGCCATTGCTAGTTTTGCTAGCTTAGCATTAAAAATATAATCCTTCTTTATGTCTCAAAACCAAAAGGAATACAGAAAAAAAATTGGTGGGCATGGAACAGGCTTATGAAATGTTACGAAACTGTTTTAATATTAGCTTTATAGGGCTTGTAATATTACCAGTAAGTCATAAATATAGGTTGAAAGTAATTAAAGTTTTAATCTTGATCTTGTGATTGAAAGCTATGGACTTTAATTTCACTCTTAATATGAGCATCATCCTCTGTGCAAGCAATTGTAAAAGGTAATGATTTAGAGTCTTAACTGATTCACCAAATTGTTTAACCCGAGTTATTGCCTTAAGTCTAAAATCCAGGGGCATTTAAATGAATTACCTTAATATGCTTAAGTGCAACTTTTTGTGATAGGTTCCAATATCGGGATCCAAAAAAGCCTTTTTTTTTTTTTTCATTTCACATACAAGAATTCACTTGGAGGACTGCATGCAATGCGGGGAATATTAATTTCTACTCATAATAGACAAATGATGTATAGCTCTAGGTAGTATTTAACTCAAGTTCAGCAATCGTTTGCTGACTACAATGGACAATCAGAAGCGTATTTAATCAAGTGTGGGTCCTAAATACGTCTAATTTTAATGCCTACGGATTTAATCTTAATACTATCACTGTTGTTACCCTGCCTGGGCGACACAGCTGACACATTTGTTCTGGGATGCTAGTACCACACAGAGGTCTCCTTCAGGACGTCTCTATGGAGTTCCTGCTCAATTCTTTCATTTTTAAATTGTAGGTTTTAGCTAATTTCCGAATTTCGTATTTTCTGAAATAAGCCTTTGCTCCCTCTAAGATGGCTTGTGGTTTCGGCCTATCAGTTCTTAGAATATACACAAGCTATGCAAATATACCTGTTTGTCGGGTATAATCACCGGAAGAGCTCGCACGTGCGAACTGAAAGATATAAACAACCCACAGGGGCGTCTGTGTGCCTCCTTTATTCCTGTTACAAGTTCCAAGAAGTGAGTACAATCTCATTTATTTCTTCATTTGTAGATCGGCATCAGGCCCCAGCTGTACGGGCTTAAAACAAAACAAAACAAAACAAAACAAGAAACACGCTTGGAAGCCAGGGCAAGCTTGAACCCGCCTCCGGTTAGGTCGGTGTCACAGGTGCGCCTGTAACAGAGTAGCGACTATGGTGCGGGGGGAGGGGGAAGAAAGAAAGAAAGAAAGAAAGAGAGCCGCGGATGCGGACGGCCAGAGCGGCGGGCTCCCCGCTCCAGGTACGCCGCCGCCCGCCACCTGCGCGGCGGGCGCGGGAAGTCCTCGGGGAGCGTCCCTCCCGCCGGCCCCCGCACCCCAAGCCCGGAGCCCCGGGGCGGACATGCCTGCCGGGCGCGCGCTCCGCCCGCCCCCCGCCCCGGCTGGCTGCCTCGGCCGCGCCCGTGCCGGCCGCGCGGCGGAGGCGCTGCGAGCTCCCGCGCCGGGCCGGAGCCATGGGGCAGGGTGAGCGCGCGGGCCGGGCAGCCCCGCGGGTCCCCGCTCGCCGGGAGGGCGGGGCGGAGGCCAGGCCGCGGGCGCGGCGCGGTCGGCTGCTGCAGGGGAGGGGGCGCCGCGCTTCTCCCCGGGAAAACTTTCCCCGGGCGTCCCGGGGGCGCGGGAGCCGGGCCGGCGGCGAGATCGCGGTGCGTGCGCGCCCGGCCGCGCCCCGCCTCCCTGCCCGCCCGGCGCCAAATGGCGCCCCGGTAGGGCCGCGCGGGGCGGGAAGGCCGGGCCGCAGGTGGCGGCGCCGGGAGGCGGGCCGGCCCTGCGCCGCGCGGGGAGCGCGACCCGCCCTGAGCGCCGTGCTCTCCCCCCAGCCGTGACGCGCCGCCTCGGAGCCGGAGCCCGCCCCGCGCCCCGCCGGGCGATGGAGCGCCGCGCCGCCCGCGCCGCCGCGCCAGGGTAAGCCGATCGCTGCGCCGCCCGGGGCCCGCCGTGCCCGGAGGCCGCCGCGCGGAGCTCGCCGGACTGCGCTGCGGGGCGGAGGCGGGCGCGGGGAGAGGGGCGGAGGGGCCCTGTGAGCGAGCGCCCGTGGCGCGGCGGGACGGGACCTGCTCCGCCAGCCCGGGGAAGGGAAAGTGTGTTTGGCCCCGGGCTGAGGCCCGCGCGGGCGAGCAGGGTCAAGGCGGCCGAGAGGAAGGGTCTTCGCGGGCAGAGGTGCCAGCTGTCAGCGCGCGCCACGGTTCCGGCCGCGGGCGGGCGGGCGGGCGGGCTGTCCCGCGGGGACGGGGGTGTGTGTGCCCGTGGCCAATTGCGGATGCCAAAGCCAGGCTGCCAACGGCTTTCCTTTTCGTCTAGTCCTCACGTGTTGGAGACGAGTGGAGGGGAAGGGGCTGTCACGTGGTGAGTTAATATTAAATGAAGCGTGTCCTCCTGCCAGGTAAGGGCAGCAGTCACCTTGCTAAGCGTTTGGTAAACAGCGGGAGAACAGGTAGGTCAGCTGGAGGACCTGAGGCTAACCTTGGTCCTGGGAACCGCGGCAGGCGGGACGTGTGTGCTCAGTGCACAGCTGTAGAGCGGCCCCAGTGCTTCAGTGTCACGTTTTCTCACAAGTGTTTCCCCAATCAGCTGTTCTTTCTCAGCCTAAATGCAGAAATGCCCTGAATAGAAAACGATCATGCCAGAAATACAAATTTGAAGGGGGAAAAGATCAACATTATAGTTGAGTGGAAGTAGTACAGAAGTTTTTTTTTTTTTTTCCTCCCCTGATTTAAGAGTGAAGAAGTCATTTTTTCCTTGGCATGGCAGGCGTTTCCTTAGAAGCAAGTCACAGCATGTTTATTCATCAGAGACCATGCGAACGTTGGCAGTTGTCTGGAGGAAACATGGAAGAGTCTCAAAAGCCACATGACTAATCTAAGAGAGATTTGGTATAATGCTTACGTGAAAGAAACGTCGTGTACGAAATCGTCCAAATTGGGATCGTCGCCCCTTAAAAGTAGTTCGGTGTTGTGGACTCTGGTTTCTTGTTTCCTCTCAGCTTTTTCGTTGTGTAGGTGCTGCCCTGCGTTCTTCCGGATGGTCTCACTTTAGCATGTGTGGCGTAGACTGAGTGTAAAAGCCAGGTCTCTCTGAACGAAGCTGCACATGCGTGTGACAGCTTTCGGAGTATTGGTTCCAGTGAGATTTGTGGATAGCCTAGGTGAAATACCATTTTAAAAAGGACCCATTGAACACAGTAAACTCGTAGATGCTCAGAAAGCAATGATTTTGAGTAAAACGGGCTTGTGCCCATGGCTTTGTAATGAGTGGAAAGAACTTCCCAATGACAGTTACACCTGTAATCCAGACATCAGACTTGATTGACGTTTGAGAATTGAAAGGTTAAACTGCTGACTTCTTGGCTTTTTAGAGCATGTACCTCAAATTTCTCAAATATACAGTGTTTTTTTTAAAACGTTTTGCAAATTTTAAATTCTCCAAATTTTAGACGACTTCTAGAAAAATGTTTCTGCACCTTACCTAAAATAACATTCCCACGTTATCCTTTTACCTTATGTTATTCAGAAAAGCTATCAGTACCAGCAATGTCAACATGAAATGTGGGGCTTCGTTTATCTTTTCCCACTTCTCTGTCTTGTGTCTGGCGTATCTGAAGTGCCTGTTAAATATTTATTGAGTGTTCAGAATTGCTCTTGTTCTTAGAAAATAAGCCTAGAATATGCAAACAGTTTGAAGTATCCTAGATGAGAGTATGTGGGAAGTGGAAGATGGCAGACAGCTTTCCTAATGTGACATAATTGTTAGGTTTTGGGAGGGACCCTTTACTATACAACTAATTACGTCATGACTCATCCTAATAGCGGGTGAGGCTCAATGTAGTCCTTGTCCTTGGATATTACTGTTCAAAAGAAACGCTCTGTAATTTTCGAAGGTTTACAATGTTGTAGCAGGTCATTTTAAAGAAACCTGGTGCAACTCTGTATTTTACAAACGAGACTATGAAGATCAGAGACACTTCGCTGACGTCCCAGGGTAAATTAATGGCAACACCTGAAGGAAATTCTAGAGCTTTCATTGCCTAATACGTTGTTTTAATTGCATTAATGATTTGACCATAGTATGATATAAAAATCTGCATTTTAATACATGAGTTGTGTTGAGTCATTAGCTCAGTACTGTGTGGTTTGGATATGTTCTGTCACCTCTCAAAGGCTTCTGAGCTGGAAGCGTGGCTTTTGGCGTAATAGTATTGTGAATTTGGGCTTTTAAGAGGTGATTAGGTCATTCAGAGGAATTAATGCTTCTGTAGTGGGGGGGCTGGTTACATTGGAAGTAGGTTGTTATAGTATGAAGTGAGCTTGGCATGTTCTCCTGCTCTTTCACACGTGCTCATGTCATTATAATAGCCACCATTAAATGGGGCAGCCAGAAAGTCCTTACCAGAGGGCAGCCAGATGGGGCTGCCTGAGCTTGGAAGTGTAGCCACTGAAGCTGTGAGCTGCACAACATCGTTTTTCCTTGGTACCGGAGAATGTAGAGCCTTCACACTGAGCTGCTTCTCAGCCTATTTTTAAATTATTTTATTTTATTTTGAGACAAATTGGTGCCACGTTGCTAAATTATCTGGACTGGGCCGGAACTTGGAATCCTTCTGCCTCAGCCTTCCAAAGTGCTGGAATTCTAGGCATGCAGCACTATGCCCAGTTAAGCCTTTTCTTTATAAAGCATCCTAATGCAGGTGTTGTGTCTAATGAGAAAATGGACGCACAAATTATAATACTTCTTAAAAATACATTTCTGGTAAACTTGATTCATATTCTCCCTACTTGTGTTATTTCTGTGGTAAGTTTATCATATCAAGGGTATGACAGATTATTTCAGGGAAGAAATATTTATGCCTCTCAGCTGCTACTTTTCCTATAAAATTTATTTATGATCACAAGCCTGTATTCACCTGCATTGTATATGTCTAATGTACAATATGTATTTTCATATTTGGCTGTTTTAAATTGCATACTTAGATAAAAATTATGATAGGTCACTGATTTTATATTCCTTTCCTACATAGTACAAATACTAGTTTTGCTTTATTTTGAGAGCAGCATTATTGAAAACATTAGTTGGCAAGTGGAAAGTGTTTTGGAGGTAAAGGTGGTAGCCAAGAGTGACTTCCCTTTCCACCATGTAAACCCATTCACTCAGTGACAGTAATTTCCCATCATCAGCAAGTTTACTTTCTGGTGTGTCAGTTACTTAGGGTCCAAAAATACTACATGCAGCATTCTAAAAACAGTTCATAAATGCTGAGCTGCATATCATTCTAAGTAGTTGGATGAAATTTATCTTGTGTGATCCATCCTAAGACATGCCCTGTGCCTTTGTCTAGCGTGTCTGTCTTGTATATGCTACCTGCACATCAGTCGCTTGGTATCCATCTGCGTTACCAGGTCGGGGCCTACTTAGTATTGCAGTGGTTGGGGTTCAAGTAACCTTTATTTTAATGGTAGCACCGAGTCACAAGAGTATTGACTCTGGCTGGCAATTCAGATATGCCAAAGAAAAGCTGTCAGGTGCTTCCTTGGAGTGAGAATACAGTAAGGAGAAGTGAGAAAGACCCATTCACCTAACTTTTTTATTAGAGCAATCTGCTTCATTATTTATTATGGCTAGTCTTTTCCTGTGCCTAATTTATGAATTTTATCTTAGGTAAGATGGGCAAACGTGTAGGGTTCAGTATTGTTCATCTCGTATAATGTATTCGTTCAGGTAAAGGGATGAGTTCTCTATTGTGAAGTTACCTGTTTTCCATCTTAGCACTGTACTTAGTTACATAACATTAATTGCTTAGGGTAGCAGGATTACTAAGATCATTTTGGGCACTTTAACTTCAGAGCTATGTATTAGTGCTTGGTGCTTTTTGTTTGCACAGATATGTTTTTCTTTTTTCTCTTTGACCTTTGAAGCAAATGTCAGAGGCTTATTTGACCTCGCTTTGAAGCATCTAAATGTTTTGACTGAATTAAACCTGGAGTAAAGGGAAATTAAGGAAAACTAGCTTCACTTCTTTGTAATTGTGCAGCTTTGTAGGTGCAGAATGAATTGAAAGTTTAGGGAAAATTACAAGATTTAGCAGCTATTTTAAGCTTTTATTTGGGTCCATTATTGGTCGTAATGGTTTGTACTGATTGTAGACTGGAGTGCTTCTTAACAAACATTGGTTATGTAGTTGGTATAAGTTTCAGTACGAGAGTCACCTGGGGAGAGTCATGCTAATCCCCGGGCTCTTGGGCCTACCCACTCTGATTTTAATTGACTTGGGATTGGACAAGAACATAGTTAGATTTATTTATATTAATTTCTCTTATGGTATTGGGTCCAGTGTCTTCCCATTGAGTTACCTCATCAGTCAATTTATTTTTTAATTTTGAGACAAAGTCTTGCTAAGTTAATCAACTTGCCTAGACTGGACTTCTTGAACTTGGAGTTGACCTACCTCAGCTCCCCAGAGTGCTGGGATTATAGGCCTGTACCACTGGGCCTTGCATGGATAGGTTTAAAATGGCTCATGTGGTTCTAATAAACATCCAGTTCTGAGGTTCATTGGTTGACTAGCTATCAGCAACACAGACGTGACCCCGTAAAGATGGTAGAGATCATCAAGAAATGGTAGAAATCAATCAAGAGGTTGCTGTTTATTATTTCTGGGAAAGTAAGCTTATCTTTCTAAACATTATATTTTTGTTCTTTACAGTATTAGATTTTAGTTTATGCCAGTATTTAAGGATATATATGAACTTCATTTTAGAGTTAGCTTAATAAGGTCACACAACTCCACGGATAAAGGAATAATGCAAACAAGTTCTGATTGCAAACCCACGTGTCTAATCACTAAATCTTTTGTCACCCAGTGTGTTTGCTCCTTGGGGTTATACTAAGCAGGTTTCACTTGTGTTTCCCAAATATTTAGTAATTTTATGCGTGATATTTTATACCAATCTTCGTTTAGCCATTTATATATTTCCTTTGAAAAAAGTCTAAGTCCTTTCCGTGTTTTTAAGAATTATTTTTGTTATTTGTTGAGCCTTAGGTATTGTTATGGATATTAATATCTCATTCTCCACCTGAGTCGGTAAAGAGTTGAGTTAGCAATTCCCCTCACCTTGATATCTACACTGTCTAACTCTTTCCACATGATAGTTGAAGAGTCCTGATGAATAACATGCAACCTGCAAAGCTAAAAATCTTTGTCTTTGAATTTATACAGAAAAACTTTTGACCCCCTCCCCCACCCCCCGGCCTAACTTATGAAATGAACAGATGAAGAAGTAGTGATTACTTAACTAAAAATTCATGCCTGGTGCAATGGCACACTCCTGTAATGCCAGACATTCCAGAGGCTGAGGCAGGAGAATTACAAGTTCAAGCCCAGCTTGGGCAATTTAGCAAGATCTGACTGAGAATAAAAAGAGGAGTGTAGCTCAGAGGTGCAGTGTTTGCCTACCGTGTTATAGGCTCTGAGTTCAGTCTTCAGTTCTACACACATACATAGATTTCTGCAGATGGTTCGTAAATATGAAACCGACAGGCCATTTGGAACTGACTTAAATTGTATGTATAAAATAAATATATCGCGTAATAAGGAGCTTTGCCGAATGGTGAACAGTGATTGATTTTAAAGTCAAGATTCAGCTTGGTTTTTTACCAAATACTTTATAATTTTAACATTTGTAAGGCATTGGGATATATTTAAAGAGAAATCTAGACTTCTGTGCTGGAGAAACTTTCATGAAAAAAAAAATGACTATTATGTTCAAAATGTTTGGAAACAAATATGCCCAGGAGGAAACGAACCCGAAGTAGGAGCTCTGTCGATTTTGTTAAGCCTGTACCTGTTTTATGAATTAAGTCACATTGTCATTATAATTTCCAGCAAGTGTTTTGTTAAAGTTATTTAATATCCTTAACTTTTAGCATCCTAACATTAGTATGGTTATTGTGAGACTTTTAAAATGGCTTTGCTTTGCTAATGTTTTCCCCATCTGTTGTAGTGAAAACAAACTAGAAGTATGGGAGAATGAAGTTTCCCATGACTATTTATAACAGGCTAAATGCCTTCAGTTTGCACACAAGCTTCATATCTGAGAGATGAATTCCTCCGAAAAGTCTCTAAAGCCTGGGCTCTTCTTTAGAAAAATGTCAGTGAGTTTGGGTTGTCAATTTTATTTTTTTCTGAGACTTTAAATTCACGATGCTGCTTATCAATTTAAATATTTTGGGGCTGTGTATGGATTTCTAACATAAAAAGCCATGGAACTGATTTTGAGTGTTTCGACAGAGGGCTTTAATTGGCATCTTAGTAAGAAGAGAGCAAAGGCTGTAAAGGCAGGAAAAACAGCCTGCTGTTAGCTCGGCCATGGAAAATTGAAGGCGTGGCTTTTCGTACATTTTAAATGTTAGATTTATGTAGCTCTTAATGAAAATCAAGACTGACAAATTTTTTGGGAACAAATTCAGGCGTCTGGGTCTCTAATTCTTATGGTACCTGATGTTGGATAATATCTTGATTAATCTTTTTTTTCCCGGGCTAATATACCCATCTCTGGGAGATAGCTCAGAAGTAGACCATCTGGAATTTGGTAGCAAAAAAGCATGGTACATTGTGGTGTAGAGTCAATTTCTTAACTTTGCCTGCTATTTAGAAAGACGTGGCTCCATGAGGGATTAAAGCGTATGGCTGGTGAAGTCGTGAAAACAGAGGTGTTAGTTGCCTAGGGAGTGGATGGCCTTCTGAGCGCCTCACTGTAGTTATCTTTTATTTACTTTTTGAGTCAGGGTCTTACTGTGTAGGCCAGGCTGGCCTCGAGCTCACAGTGATACTTCTGCTTCCAACTTTGAAGTGCTGGGATTATTGGTAGGCACCATTCGTCCTTTTGTGTCTTTCTGCTTTGTATTTCTGCTCAGTTGACATCAGAGCTACAGAAATTATATACTTTTGTTAAAGTGTGGGTAGCTAGAACAGAGGTTTTCCTTTGTCAGTCCCTTAGTCTTATAGAAAATTCTCAGCTGGGCATGTAGCTCGGTGATTAAAGAACTTGCCTACCAAACACAAGGCATAAACTGAGCTTGATGTAATCCCATCACTCGGGGCTGAGGTAGGAGGATTGATTGCCCTGTGTTCGAGGCCAGCCTGAGCTACATACCGACTAGCCTGGACGACAGAGTGAGACTATATCAAAAGAACTTCCTTTGGACATGCTTAAATGAATTACAATGCCATATTAGGGGAGATTTGCAAGCCTCTGTAGTGTGGCTGCTTAAGAACCTGAGTTATAGCTTACATTCAGAACATTGTTGTACCACAAAAAATAAAGAATTTTTATTTTTTGTATGGTTTATAGGTAGACTTGGATAGAATGAAATGCCAGAGGTAAGAGAATACTGTGTTATCGTGGTGGCCTCATTGGAGGAACTGCATTCTCGGTGATTCATTTGAGGGATTAACGCCAGATAATCAGTATGCATTATTGAAATTGAACCCATCATTCATTTCATGGCCAACAGTACAGCTACTGTACTTACAAGATCCATTTCTAAGGAAGTGGAGCTAGGATCCTTAAACCTGGGGGAGACATTTACCGCTCTCTATCTGCCTTTATGCACAAGCATACATGCTATTATTTCTGGAGAAATAGAAGTGGGGAAGTCTTTGATGAGCCCAAGGGGAGCAGTGGTAACAGGAGCTAGAGTTTTAACAGCTGCTACAGTTGTGTATCAGTTCAGCTGTGCTGGAAAAACAGGAAACGGAGGTGCTAAATGTAAAAATGACTACCGCCCTCCCCTTCCCAGACCCAAGGGATGGATGTGCCATAGTTTCTAGATCATGAGTCAGCAGTAGTCAAGACAATTATAGGAGTCACTGAATTTATTTTCTCCTTTGTGCTAATATGGAAGTCACTTATAACACAGTGTGAAGTGTCAGAGAAAGGAGGAAACCTTTAGTTTTTCTCTTGCTCTTTTATGCCTGTTACTTGCCTCACTGTCTGATGGGATGACATCTGTGTCTTCTGGTCTGTGCTAGCTCCCATTTTTAGATGTCCAAGGTTCAGCTCCTGGCCACACTATTCCAGAGCAAAGTGTCCTTCGGACAGACTCTGGAAGTGAGTTCTTAACTTTTTTGCCCCAACGTAAGATGTGTTTCTTTCCTCCCAGAGAGCAGCTAGATGCTCGCCTTCTTACTACGCTTCAAGAGGGACGAGCTGAAAATTGTAGTAAAGAATATTGGCAGGTGAAAAGAAACTAATTTTTGTAAATTTTATATTACTGTGATCCTATGCTCCAGTCTTTTGTCTTCTGTTTATAGAAGATTAAGTTTTATTAGTTTATCACCTATAAACTTTTCTATTTTTTTCCATCTAGGAAAGTGAGGCTTGACTTCATGAGTGAACACTCTTTAACACTATAGTGATCCAAAAGAGGAAGTAGGTGCATTTTATTCCCAACATTTGAATTTGAGCAGATGTTCTGTCTAAAACCTGTTTCTACCTCTAGGTTGCTATAGCTTATCATATTCTATCTTGAAAATGCCATCTGTTCTGAAGGGAGCAGCATTCTAGAGTAATTTCCTCCTATTTGTGGCCCTGGGTCTAGGTAGAAATGTATGGGAAACCGATCCTTAGAGAATGGTGAGAAAATCCCTTCCTCAAGTTTGTGCTGATGTCCTTGAAAGTCTAGGAACACATTTCCGACACTAAGTTTTACAGTTATAAGTAATATGGTAGTACAGTTTTAAGTAGTGTGGCTTAGGATTGTTTATGAAAGGTTTTAGAGTTTTCTGTTCAAACTCAAGATTTCATATACCTGTTTGAGGTGTAAACACTTGGGAATTTGCTTTTTGTGTGCCATATTTTAGATGCTAAGCAGGGATTCTTTCCTTAGAACTGCCCTGTGAATGTGAACCTTAAGCCACAGGCTCCTGTGGAAGTGTAGGGACAGGGCTCAGGGAGTTGAGAATAGAGGCTTTTCCGTAATTTTTTGAGACTCTTGGCTTTCATTTCCAATGTCAGTTTTCTAAGTTCTAATTCTACTAGTGTCTACCTTTAAAGATTTAAATCGGCTATCAAAAAGACAAAAGAAGAACTCTGTTTTCAAAATAAAGTGGAAATAATGGAGGGTTTTGGGTGTTAACCCTGTTCATAGACAATTTAGTTGTTTTTTGTTTGTTTGTTTGTTTGTTTTTGTACTTAACCATTTCAAGCCTAATTCCTCTTCTTAGGCCCTTTGTGATATACTTGGGTTTTTATACTACTACTTCATGAAAAAAAAAAAAAAAAGAAAACCAAGTTTTATGAGGTTGTAACGGAAAGAACTTTCATGCATTTGTTTTCCCTTCTTTGGTTTTCTTTGCTGAGTAGAAATGGAAGGATGACAACATTTTTTATTTGAGGATGTAAATTGAAGAGAGGAAGAAGAAACCAAGGAAAACATAGTGAGTGGAAAAGAAGTTTCCGGTGGTGGGAAAAGAGGCCTCTCTGCTAAGGCTGGACCTTGCCGCCAGACAAGCAGATCCAGGCTGTGATCCTGTGGCCATTTTGTAACTCTGGCACTGTTTGTGAAAAACTTCTGTGACCTTTGGGTCTTAGGAAATGTTTGCTGCTCAAGACTGTTGTTTCTTCCAAAGTATCACACAAGAGGCTTTTTTGGGGGGCTGGGATGGTGGGACTTGAACCAAAATTAAGTTGGTAGTAAAAAGCACTGACAGTAATTCTTTAATAGTGTTTATAGGTTATATCATTTATCCATTATTTTTCAAATACGCAGTATATTCAAATGGCAAAAGAGACAAGTGAGAAATCCCTGAGAATATTCCTTCCAGGTCCTTGGTTCCTGGCTACACAGAGGCAGTATGTTATCTTCCGTTTTTTTCCTTCTCTTTTCTTTATTTTTGTAAAATTGTAGAAAGATACACTATCATAGCAATTTTAATTTTCTAAGATTTGCATTAAAAGCATAATTTAAGTAATGTCTTACACAACCAAGTGATTAACCTGATTCCAGTTCTGCCAAAACAAAGACGCTGTCTTCAATGGAAAAAAATAGACAGGTTTGAGATTTAAATTAGGTAAATAAAATAAAGTTTCTTAGTCATAGTAGGCACATTTTAAGTGCTCAGGAGCCTTGCCTGCCTGGGGGCCATATATATGGAGGTGGATCTCCTAGTCATGAGCAAGTGTGGGTGTGTACACATAGTGTAATGGGTATACGTTAAATGAACGATGCTGCTTTGAACTTGCTTTTTTTGTTAAAATATCTAAGTAATTATTCTCTTTCTTTTTTTCTTTACATAAAAGCCTTTCCCCCTAGCTGTATGTTGTCTTTGTAGCGATGAACCATAATTTATGTGACTAGATCTGTATTATCTTTGGGTTTGTTCCACTCCAGTGTACACCTCGCTCCAACCCATTGCTATTAAGTGGTCTGTGCATTTTTTATTCAGTTTATGATAATGTCTGGAAAGGCAGGAGCCATATTTTGACTGCTTCATTTGTGTAAATTTCAGTTATTTAATTTCCTGCATACAAAGATCTATAGTGATCAGTATTGATTAGGTATTATTAGAATTTGGAATAACTCGAGAAAACAGTGTTGGGAAAGAAAGTAGAGGGATTTGCCCACCAAAATAGCAGAAGCTCAGGCTAAGTGTTGACCTGACTGTTAAAAATTTCTTTTGTAGCTGTTAACCAGAGTTATTGCTAAGATACCATCCAGTGGTGTACTGTTAATATTGTCTTAAGCTGAGTATGATGGCACATGGTTAGCAATCTCTGCCCTCTGGAAGGCTGAGACCAAAAGATGGTGAGTTTGTAGTTCCTACCTGGAGATTTAACTGTGTAGTGTGATCTCGTCTCAAATTTTTAAATTATAAAGTTTTTAGGAAAGGAGCTGTAGATGTATCTCACTGCAAAGGACCTGGGTTAAAGCTCCAGTACTGCAAAACTAAATACATTTTAAAACCAATAAATAAAATTTCTGTCTCTATGATAATGTTCTTGTTTTGAGGTCACCTTTTAGTAGTATTCCCTGATGTAGTACTTAAGAAAAATATGTATCTCAACAGTATAAGTGAAAATTTGAGGAATATTTCCATTTTAGAGAACACAAATCCTTTGGCCATCAGGGGCAGAGTTGTTTAATGGTACACGTGGACTATATTCTTATGACAGCCTGAATCTCCCTATTTGATTAATGATAGTAAAGAACAGTTGATCTACAGAACACGTGGTAGGTTTTCTAAAGTGAAGCAGGTAGTCATTAGTTATGTGATTAATTAGTGTACAAGAATTTTTGCTTTGTGTCCACACTCTGAAATCTAAATTGTCAAGGGCCTTGCTGTTTTGATTCTGGCTTTCCATGGCTAAAGGAAATTAGCCTGTTATTGAGAGCTATAAAGAATTAGATCAAATAATACAGGATGGTTTCCTCTAGCTCGGGAAAGAAGAAACAGACTTCTGAAATATAAATGTAAGAAATGAAATTGCCAGGTAGCACCAGGAAAAAAAAATACCAGTATAAGTGATTGTCTTAGTTACTTTTTCATTGCTGGGACAGAATACCCAACATCCACTACTTAAAAGACAGGGAAGATGTATTTTAGCTCACATTTCAGAAGGTCATAGTCTAGTTATGTGTGGCTGGCAAGGGTAGAAGCACATGACTTGAGGAAGAGTGGGAGATGAGCTGTTCATGGCATGGCCGACTGAAGCCAGTCAGGGAGGTAGATAAGAGGTAGCATATACCTTTACAGGCCATATCTCAGTATCGCGCCCGTCTGGGTCCAGCCTCAGTGTTGTACCCATTCCAGGTCGTGCTCCCAGTACTGTGCCACATAGCTGTAATCTACAACATGCCCTTAATCTACCACATGCCTGCAATCCATATCTACCAAATGCCTGTCTTCCACCACACATCTTTAATCTACCCTTCCTGACCAGACCCCACCTTTTAACAGTGCATAGAACCCATAAGTAACCCACGCCATCCGAATACATGAAGATTTTTTGGGGGCATTACAGATGCAAACCATAACGGTGATCTTTCTCCTAGTTTTTTCAAGATTCTTTTCATTTTTTCTTTCAAAATACATGAATGATCTTTTATGGCTTTGAGTCATCCTCCCCCCCCCCCCCAAATAAGTATAGAATTACACATATAGTATGGTAGAAAACAAAACAGATTTGTTAATTTTTGCTTTCCTATGTATTTATTTTTATTTTTTAAGACAGTCTTGCTCTGTAGTCCAAGCTGGTCCTGAACTCACTATGGAACCCTGGCTGACCATGAACTCATATATTGTCCTAAAATAAGATGAAATTCTAGGCCTGAATTCATCCTTAGAAATACCTTTAAGAATTGGTAACATATGGGGCAGGCATATCTCATTTTTGTGAACCTAATATGTCTTCACTTAACTCTGTACCCTACCTTCACCACTGTCTAATATAATGAACCAGTGCACTTGGTTCTCTGGCATTTAACAGCCCTGGTTTGGGTTTCAAATAAAACTGGTCCAGCCAGAAGTCAGATAGCACTTGGCAGGCAACTGGTGCAGAGTGAGCTTGGAGACAGAAGATGGGCACCTAAATCCCTGCTCCGTCACTCGGCTGGCTTTGTTTCCCTTTCCTGAGCCCCAGTCCCCTCCGCAGTGGAAGAGGATGGATAATAACACGAAGCACATGGAAATCACATCAGCATATATCGAGAATATGATATTTGCTAATTTTAAGGGTTATCTGTATTGTTAGAAAGCAGCCTGTTGCAGCGCTGGCATCATTGTTGTCCTGACTCAGAGCCAAGGGGGAACAGGAGCGCCTTGTTTCTTGTTCTCCCCGCCCCTCCCAGGGCGTGGAGGATGAGATTGGTAGATCCTCAGTCTACTGTGATAGTCTCCCTGCCAGACGCAGGGAACTTACTTTGCCCACCTAATAGAAAAACATGAAATGATCTTAACGGAAATCATATTCCCTTTTACAGGAAAAAAATGCTCCTTCTTGTGTTAGGAATATGCTACTAAGTTTTTTTTTTTTTTTTTTCCCAGTAATTCTCACTCTGTCTTTGTTTCACCATGATGGGAATTGCCCTTCATTTGATTTCAGTTTTCTCTGTTATATGAGAGTAATTCTGAATGCAGTTTTTTGTTTTGGGTAAGACTGATAGTGGCTGAAAATTTTCTACTGTAAAGTCACACATAAGTGCACCATGGCAATCGGCTTATCACACATTAAAGAGAATTTTCTTTTTCAAAGCAGATCTACCTCCTGTGAACAAAATGAAGCATTAGGCTTCACCACAAATGGTGAGAAACTCAGTGTGGATCTGAAAGCTGATGTTAGCTGTTAATGAGACACACAGATTCTTGTTTCTAACCTTCTCATCCTTTGGGGTGACTGTGATGGCACCGTTTATGCTGGGCAGCAGAGTGGATGGTCTTTGCCCCAGGTTTTTAAAGGAGTTCTGGAGGCAGCGTGATCACATGGCCTGAAAATGAACTCTGCACACCCTGAGGAAAAGTCTTTACCAGGACATGTACAGGAAAATGGGTTTGCTGATTGGATTTTCTGGGTTCATTTTTTTATTATTATAAGAATAGCTTTACATTTTTTTAAAGGCAGATTTTGATGTTAGCTGTGAGTAGTTTATTCTGGCAATCCCAGCACTTGGGAGCCTGAGGAAGTAGAATCTGAAATTTGAGTTTAACCAGTGTACATAGAGAGTTCAAGGCCAGCCCAGATTACATAGTGAGACAACCTAAAAAAAAATGTATATATACAAAGTCAAAGAAGAAAGTGTCATTTAAGATGTTTGATGTAATAAGACCTAATCTTTTTCTTGTTTAAATATAATGGGCATATTCTGGTAGAATCTATATCTAGGCATAAATTCTATCCTTGGGAAAGTTTTTAAAGTATCAGAATATTTCTGGTGAATTTGCCTAAATAAGTATGTTTGGCAAGATAGCATGTAAAATAATAGAGCCTTAATTGCTTCAGATATCAAATGAATGTTTGCAAATCCATTCAAATTCAAAAAGATTAAGTTTGTGGCAAATTTCACAGTGGTGGTGGTGGATTGTATAATGCTGGTCGTGGAAGTACTGGGCATTTCTTGACTATCAGCTCACCAGGAGCTATACTAATTGTATGGCTTGTGCCTCTTCATTGAGTGGTCATCCCAGTCTACATCCAATAGTTTTGGTGGTTATCCAGATTGGACGAAGAAGAAACTGAATCTGAAGTGGAGTTTATTCACATCCCTGTGTGTGAGTAGTAGCCGATCTGAGACTGGAACCTACTTATCATTTGAATTTTATTTGCATCTTGAAATCACTTTGCATTCTGACAAGGCAAAAAAGTCAATATGATAAAATAGTACAAGCGACCTCCAGTATGACTAAGCACTATTTTTTCCTAATTACAAAATTAATATGTGTAATATATATTTTAAAAAATAAAGATATTAAGTGAAAAATAATCATGTGTGCCACAGATAGTTCTGCAAACAGCTTGTGTTTTCACATTTTCCAAAGTGTGTTCTAATTAAGATACAAATTAACATTTTATGTAAAAACAATTCCAGTGTCCACTGAAGTTTTGAAAGACTAGGCCAGACGTTTTTCCTTTTCAGAGGTCATCTCAGAGATTTTAATATACCAGTATTTATAAAGGTTTCTTAAAGAGAAACAAAATAGATAACATTTTCTAAGTTTGTCAGAAGGTAGAATGAACTATATCCATTCATAGATTCTATACTTGGAAATCTGTTCTTTCATATATAATTTAGTTAATTCTGTAAGCAGAATTTGTAATGTTTTAATGAGCATTTTGGTTTTTAACTACATACACTATTTTTATTTTCCTTTCTCTAAGTTTATAGTGTCAGTTATTACTTAAAACTCACTTTAAAATGTTTCTTGAGCTGAGCGTGATGGAACATGCCTGTCATCTCAGCTACTTCAGAGGCGGATGCAAGATAATTCCAAATTTGTGGCCAGCCTAGTTAACTCAGACTCTGTCTTGAAATGAAATGTTAAAAAGGGAATGAAGGTCAGATGTAAAGCACAGAGCCTTCTTCGGGAGCCTGACAGAAGCTGACCCTCCGGAGCTGCACAACAATTACAGACAAGGAGCTGTCATTGAAATTAAATGGTGGCAGACATGTCCAAAGGATAATGCAGGGATTTGATCCCTTTATGGACCTTGTGATGGATGACTGTGTGGAGAGGGCAGCCTGCGGGCAACAGAACAATATTGGAATGGTGGAAGTGCTAGGGAATAGTGGCTTCTTATTGGAAGCCTTTAAACAAGTTTAAATGGCAGCTCAGCTGAGAAAAACCCTGTCCTCATTCTGAAGTTTCACCATGACTGAAAACTGAGTTGTGGGTGTTTTCATATTACATTTTTTGTTAAGTCTTTGTAAGTCAAAAAAATAAAAAAATAAAGGGGGCATTAAGATGTAGCTCAGTGGTAGTGGCAGAGCTTTTAGTGAGCCCAAGGTTCTGGGTTCATTCCTCAGCACTGGGGAATAGAGGGTGAGGGATGAGTGAAGTGGGGGTGGGTTGTGGGCGAACTTTTTGGAATGATGGCAAAAGTGCATGTCTGCGTTGTGGGTGAGTGCATTTGTGTGTGTCTTTTAACTTTTCACCTGTTGGGCATTTGGGCTATTTTAAATATAAACATGGACCCTGAAAAGCTATGCCTTGTAGATTAGTGAGGTCACTGCAGGCAGTGAGGTTAACAACCAGAGGATATGTTGCATAAATAGAAACGGTGAAAGCCATTATAAATTTAGGAGAAAATCTGTGTGGGGTGGTCCTGTGACTCGTTATCAGAGAAAGGAAGCTCTTAGGGGAACATAGGAGTCAACTAATACAGCGAAGTAGTTAGGTGTGTAATTCCTGTGTGGTTCAGAATTATTGTATTTCTAAGAACAAACAGCCTGTGTGGTCCCCAGGGCAGATCGGTCTTTTTCCAGTAATACAGGCAAAGTCTGGACATATGAGAAGTTCTGATTATTAATTCTGCTGTACTCTAAGAGAAGAAAAGACATTCAAGTTCTCAGGCTCCTTTGAGAAATGAATTTGGGCTTTTGGACAGGGATCAGAAGAAAGCTGTAAATAAGAATTGATCGAAGAAGATTGGGTTTGATGCTGTTTAGTTGATAACCCATTGTAAAAAGAAATCTTGAAATTCACTCACTTTTTTATTTAAAGTTAACAAATACATATTGAAGGCCAAGTATGTCAGACATTGGGCCTAGTGCTGGTAGCTAATTGTTGAAAATGTTACCACACAGTGCATGGAAATCATTTTCATGGAAGAAAATATCTGTGGCTGGAATGGAAACATGATTCAGTCTCATTAAAAATACACATCTTTGAATAACCTCCAGGGAACTCTAAACAATACTCTCTCTGTTTTAAAAAGGAAAGTCCAAATCTGTGACATTCCAATTGCTGTGTGACTTTGAATACTTTTTTGCCTTTTCTTTGCATCTCAGAGGGTATTACGTTTAGCCCCCAAGAACATCAGCATGTTTACCTGCTCATCAAAAATGCTCATGAGAAAGTTTGTGTGCATACTGAATATGGAAGCGTACGTGGTTCTGCTAACGTCATTACACTTGTCACTGAGATGAGTTCTCATTGGACTCAGGGAAGCGAGCAGTGATTCCTCTTTGCCAGAATGGAATATCAAAACTGCCTTTCTCAAGCGGGGATTTTAATGACAAGCCTGGCAAAGGCTGCTGTCACTGGGGGAGTGGATTATAAGGTGCCAAATTCCTGAAGGGAATATTCTATAACCTAGGAGGTGTGAGCCTCATTACTGTGGCAGCCCAGGAGGTTAGCCATGGCCTATTCCTTCCCTGCCTGGGGTGGGAGGGATTCTGGCCCAGCAGGCACGGGTAGAGCTGCCAGATTGACACCAGGCAGCAGTGGCAGTTATTCTGGCCAACTCAAACTGGTGACTGATCTTTTTAAAGTGACAGGAGATCCTGAAAATGGTATAAAGAAAACTTACGAGACTTTGGTTAAATTGCGTAGCCACTTTGAATCCTTGCTTTTTAAAAAATTTTTTTGGCTTCTTTTGTTTTTTTGTATCTGAAGGTAAAGTTGAAGACCCATCTCCTAGGCTTATGACTTGCTTAGGATTTATTGAATGTACTTACACGTGAAACCATGAAATACTGACAGCTCATTGAACTTGATTTTCACTTAACAATGACTGCCACTAAAGTATTAAAGTTTTTGAACACCAGTCATGAAAAGTTAACAAGTTTTTTTTTTTGTTTTTTTTTTTTTTTTTTTTTTTTTTTAAGGCATCCACCCCCAGTTTCTGTTCAGTAAGTTAGTAGTTGATACTTGGTTTAGGATCATTGTTTCCCAAGTATGAATAAGGCTGTTTTGTAACTCATTAATTCTTGGAATGCGATTCTCCATAAGCAGGTTTTCCAGCTTTTAGCAGTCATTAGAAAAGATTCTACCTGGTAAGATGTGGAGATAGTAAGCGTACAATGTGTGTATTCGAAAATTTTATTACCTTTTCCTCCAGGAAAAACATAACCAACTAACTGGATATGTTCTTCTCTGGAATTTATTTTTAGTAGTGGTTCCTAATGAAAAAAAGACCTTATCTCTGTTCCTGAAACAGTCCACTCTTACATAAGAAAATAGGTTTTTATTTTTGGTGCTTCGTATTGCTGGCTCAGGTTCCATTCTTTGTATATAGACTGGAAACTACTCACCATGGTCTTTTTACCATTTTTTTTTTCCCTTTCTTGCACTAAGGATCCAACGCAGGGCCTTAACACTGGGCTACTCTCACAGTCTTTTATTATTTTTCTTTTTAATTTTTGAGACAGAGTTGTCTTAATTCTCCAAGTGGCCTAGGCTGGGCTTGAACTTGCCATCCTTCTGCCTGAAGCCTTCTGGAGTGCTGGAATTACAGGCCTGCACCACCAGGCCTACCTATGGCCTTTCAATAGTAACATAATTTATACATCTGTCAAGTAGAAATAGCCTGTCTACACTACAAATAATATGTCAGATGAGAACCACCAGTTACTGTTTATAACAGTACCGAAATCACGTGACCCAGTTGGAATGGGCTCACCAGTTCCTTTCTGAATGCTTGATGACTTTTGTTCCCTTGACAGCCCAAGTTCCCTCGGGTGTTAAGGGATGACACCTGCAGGAAGGTGTTTTTTCTCTCTCTGGGGCTCTGTAGTGTCACTGTCCTGTCACCCTAGATTCCTTTCCATGTGACTGCATCTGGTTTAACATCATAAGCTCCATTTCTGCAAGAAGACAGGTTACTGTGTTGATCGTGGAGCAGAGTGGTGCACATTTTTTTATTTAAGACATCGCAGCCAGGGCACTCCTGGTCACAGTCTGAAAATCGGTAAGCACCTCAAAGTCATGGAGAAGGTCTCTGTCATCAGGCAGGTGGCACTCACTAGTGTGTGCTCAGTGTTCTAATAAGTGCAGATTTTCTTACTGAAACTTGGGGTTATTTAAACAGTGAAAGCATGTCGTGCATTACGATTTTGTGACTTCAGAACACTAGGTCATTTCAAAGATTTGTCAAGCGTCATTGAGTTTCCTGATAGCACTTACATGTTTTATGAAAATGACAGCCTTTTGCTCTTTGCACCCAACTGTTCTCCATCGTGAGGGATTTTGGCGTTTATGAGGTTTTTAAAAATACCAAGTGGCAAAACTAGATGTTCATATTTCTCTTCCTCTGATCTAAATAAAAACTTTCAAAAGTCTTCCAGCTTTGTAAGTCAAGGAAGCACTTTACATGAATGGTAGTGGAAACCTGCTGTCAGGATCCCCAACAACGGGCACGTGTCATGTTTCTGAACAATGCCTGCCTTTCTGCTTCACGTACACTTTGACACTTTGGCACGTTTTCTTCATGGCGGGGCTTTTGTCACATTTTTCCATTTTTTATTCCATTTAAAAAAAGTCACTGCTATGCTGCCAGTCCTTGATGGTTCCTAATCTGTTAAATTTGTATTTCTCTGACCATCTGCAATCTTTGAAAACCTCTTAAAATGTGTAACATCCATTTTTTCTCATACAGATCCATAGGATCTCTTTTACATGTCTATATTCACCTTTCTCCTTGATTTTGTAAACATACTTAATACATGAAACTTAACTGATGTTTTATGTTCTGAGTATTTGCCCACTTTTAGCATTTATCTTGTAGCTTTCTGAAAGCGTTTTTAGTATTCTGGTTTCATGATTTTAGAGACAGTTTCATTTTCCTTTGTCTTGCTTAGAAATGCCCGGGTTGTATGTCGTAAAATAGTCTCTTAAATTTATGATAGGTTAAACATTTGCCAGAAGCAAAAAGAAGCTTATTCTTTCTTGGCATGAAGTAGGAAATAATTTTTTTTTTTTAAAATTGCCTCAGTATTATTTTTGAGCAATTGATATTTTCATTCTGATGTGAAACTTTTGTTACAGAGCTTTTCTTTTAGCTTCTCTGAACTATTCTCCTTGTGATGTCTTATAACGTATTTCAGTGACCTGAAGGGCAATTCATAAGGACTGACGGGTTTTTTGTTTGCTTGTTTTGTTTTTGTTTTGAGCCGGTCTGCTTAAGTCACGAAGTTGTCCAGGTTGAGCTCCAAGTAGAGATCCTCTTGCTTCGGCCTTCCAGAGTGCTAGGGTTATAGGCCTGCTCTGCTGGGCTCAATTCAACATTCTATTTTAAAACTCTTTTGACTATTCTCAGGCATTTGTTTTTCCAAGCAAAATTTAGAATTGGAAATGAGAACTTGATTCCTTGGATTCGATTTCCACTTAAATTTGTAGAAAATTGATGTTTCTACTCTACTGACCTTTTCCATTTAGGGGTGTGCTCAGCACTGTTTCCTTTCCCTGACATCCTCCTCTCTGCCACAGAATACTGAACTGTGGATTGAACCCAGGTCCTTCACACCGAGCTGAAGCCTCAGTGCCCTGCTTTTCTCCCCCTCTCCTTGCTCTGAGACAGCTTTCACCATGTAGCCCAGGCTCGGTTCAAGTTCATGATCTTTCTTCCTCTGTCTCCCAGAGTACCGGGGTTGTAAGTGGGCCCTACCGTCTGCATCTCGAATTATCTGTATCTTAAACCAAGAGTGTAAATACATATTATTGTCATCAGAGTGCTTTCAAGTAAGGGAGAACTCAAGTAATAAATTTGAGTATTAAGATGATGGTGCCTGGGACAATGGAGGGAAAGTTCTGGAGATTAAAGGGCAGGTTTTGATGGATACTACTACAAGTAATGCCAGGAAAGTTATAAAAAATTTTTGTGTGGACTCTTAAGTATAAATGCTTTCAGTCTTTTTCAGAATAGGCACTTTTTAAGAGGGCAGATACACAAGAGCGCAGTATAATTGAACCCCCTGAATCTCATATTAAGAATCTGTGCAATGTGAAGAAGCAATTAGAATTTTACACTGACTAAAACTGAATAAAAGGTTTTTGTGGTTAGGATCTGGAGTGTCCCTCAAGCCTCATGTATTTTAACGTTATGGATTGTCTATGGAGCCATGTAATGTTGGTGGATTGGGGTCTGGTCTGGAGGGGTGGATTGCAGTTGTTGGGATTAGGGGCGTGTGAGTTACGACTAAAGGCTTGTGACTTAAGACTTAAGGCGTGTGAGTTAAGACAAAAGGTGTGTAGTGGCCACACCTTCCATACCTGGATGCAGGAGAGACTAAGACTGGGACTTGGACTAGTCTCGATTAGTCTCGCATGCCTGCGTGTTTGTGATGTCCTGAGAAGGTGCCTCCACCTCTGCCATGTGCTTCAGTTGCTGCTGGCCGCCCCTGAATGGACTGTGACCATCTGAAACTGTAAGCTAAAATAAGCCTTTCCTTTCCTAAATTTGTGCGTGTCAGGTATTGAGTCACAGCAATGAAAAAGTAACTAAGACAAATGTGCTGTTATATTTCTCTAGTTTAAAAAAGAAACTGAAGGATGGACTGTTGCTCAGTGGCACAGTGCTTACCTCCATGAGGCTGAGTTGAATCTTCAGCACCACAAAAAATAAAAATGTTCTGTTATAAAGAAACAGAATATATAAGTGAAATAAGGATTGTGATCACTCATATGACAAAAATCAATATTCATAAATAAATAGCTTAGGAGTTCTTGGGACCAGAAAAGTATTAATATATTCAACATTGTTAAAATACTGAATTCTAGAAATTGGCCTAAGAATTAGACATAAAATAAGATTGAAATACGATTCATTAAAAGGAAGGAATAACCAATATTGATATTAGTTGGACTCAATGGTACAGACCAGAATCGCAGTGTCTTGGAAGGGTGAAGCAACAGAATTACAGGTTTTAGCCCAGCCTGTGTAACGTAGCAATTTAGACTATGTCTCAAAATAAAAATAAAAGAAGGGGAGGTGGAGCTCAGTGTAGAGTCCTTGAGTTCAGTCCCAGTGCCGCAAAAGAAAGAGAAAGAGATGCTCTCTGTGGGAAGGTGGGTGAGAAAAACAGATGTGGGTGGCATTGGGAGCTAAGAGACTTCCAGGAAGTGAAAACGAACTGATTTTTCAAGGACCAGTAGATCCTCAAGTATGTAGAGAATGTGGTTAGTTCTACCCAGGGGCATAAAAGAGCTGACCATGGAGGTGAGGACATAATGGGAGTTGCCCAGCCAGAAAATGAAGAGACATTCTGAGTGGGGATTCTATGGAGAGACCAGCATGTCCTGAACAGTGGAGAGCCTGGAGTAGTTTCCTGTTGGTAAAACAAACATGGGTTGGGTTGTGTCAGGCAAGGCTGTATGTAAAATTGGGCCTGGTTTCCAAAGTTCTTCAAAGGTTATAGTAGACCAAAAGACTGTTTTGCTGAGTATTTTTTTTTTCTGGAATCCATGTATTGATATATTGATATGTATTTATTTATTGCAGTTGGTTGTCTTCATTTGTTTTGTAGAATATAACATTACACATGTCAGAGGAGTTTAAGTTGGGAGCACAGCACAACCTTTGTATTACAAATTCATGTTTTGATATCAGAATTTTAGTTTGGATTTTATTTAGTACTTCTTAGCGTTGAAGGTTTTTGACTGTAGATTCAGAATTGATTCAGTTTAACATAGGTGTAGCCTTTTCACTATTGGATGGAGCCTGAAGTTACTCCTACTTCTGGAGCTCTGTTCAAGGCTTTGAACATCCACGTGCCTGGGGACTCCCTGAGAGGTTGTTTATTCCTCCCTGGTGTCCGGCCTTGACCTTCTGTTCATTTAGCTAAGATGATTAACTGTCACTGGTGGTTTCCTCCCAAGGCCTGGATTTTGATTTCTCCATAACAGACCATGAACCTGTTGTGAATCAGACCTACCCTGAACCTTAACCACTAACCCTAGCCCAGTGTCTGCGCATACCACCAAGGCCTTGGAAGCTTGGCTATTTCATGTACCAGATAATTTATTTTGCTTTAAATACCCCTTGTAGTATTGAACTATTGGTCACACTTGTTGGTTAGTTTCTCTTGTCTTAACCCTACTCAATTTGCAATTCACTTTTACCCTCAGCAAAAGAAAATATATTTTTGTAAGTATTATAAACAGGGCCCAGTGGCATAAGCCAGAATCCCAGCACTTGGGCTGAAAATTTGGGCCCAGCCTGGACAATTAGCAACATAGACCCTGTTTCAAAATGAAAAATGGAGTGGGAAGGTAGCTCAGCCTGAAAGCCTTGGGCTTGATTTCGAGTATCATACAACACAACAAAAAAGAATTTACGTTGCTAAAATCTGCAGTTTCTTACAACACCCTGTTATTTATATTTGTGGTACTAGGGCTTGAACCACGGCCCTTGACGCTGAGCTACATTCCGAGCCCAGCCCTTTTTATTTTTTTCCTATTTTGAGACTTTTGAGACATTGCCTTGCTAAGTCACGAAATTGTAAACTTGTTTTTTTTTTTTTTTTTCTGGTTACTGAGGATTGAAACCAGGACCTTGCCATTAAGCTATATCTACATCCCTAGATCTTTTCTTTTTTTATTTTGAGACAAAGTCTGGCTAAGTCACTAAATTACCTGGGTTTTGTTTGAACTTGAGATGCTCCTGCCTCCAGACTCCCATAAGGCTGGGATTACATGGCTACAGATTTGTAAACTTTTTAAAGCTGAACTTAACCTTCTGGTTCTTCTGTGTCAGGCCTCTCAGGGTACAGGGAATACAGGCGTGCATCACTTTGACAAGCTACATTTTTATTTTCTAGTTTAGACCTGTGCTATTTCGGTAACCTCCTGCCTTTGTTTTTCATTATTTATTAATTTTTGTTAAACATACTAAGGGATATTTCCAAACCATAGGTCAGTTCATATCAAGCTCCATCCCAGAAGTCTTCCTGCCTCTATGTAAGGACAGATTCTCTGTTAGGTATCACAAATGCCTGGGAGCCTGGCCTGACCTAACTCTTCTTCCTAGTTTTATCTCGCACCATCTCTCCACCCACATTCACTTCAGACCCTGGAGGCCAACTCAGGTTCCTTCCAGGGTCTAGAGAGTTTCACATCTTCTTGCCTTTTCTAATACCTCTTCAGTGTGGAATTCTACTAGCCCAATCACCGCCCTCCCAACCCCCAGAGGAATCCACACATTCTTCAAGGCCCAGTTCCAAATTCCACCTTCTCCTTGAAGCTTTCTTGGATCTTTAAACCAGATTTATTTTTCCTGTCCTTCGGCTTTCACAGGACCTTGCCTCTCTTCCCAAACACATATTCCCTCTCTCTTCTATTTTTGTTTTGTTTAGAAGCTTGTTTTTTTTTTTTTTCCTCACCAAATTGTAAACTTTCTAGAGACACGGAAAAGACTGTTTTAGGAAGATACACACTCAGTGTGGGCCCTCATGAGGTACACCGCTAAAGGGCAGGTCTTACTCATGTATTCACCAAAGGTAGTACTTGTTCTCATTGTTTTTTTCCAGGATGTATTTTCAATAATGGCTTTGTTTATCATTAGGAATTTTATGGTTTCAGATATTTTACTTTTTGCAGTGAAGAATAGAGTGGAAAATTTGTGTTTTTCAAATGGTTACTTATTTCTTCAGACTGTTTCTTTCCCTTTTCTTCCTCTTACACTTGTTGAGTAGAGGAGTCTGGGTATTTGAAGGCTTTGTGTGAAGGAATGGCTTGGGGAGGAATGATCAGTTTGTGGACCTTTCACTAATTAGAGTGTAATACTTTGTGTAAAAATTTCTTGAAAGAATTCTAATCCTTATCTTTAGATTTAGATTCTTTTTCTTTTGTTCAGACTGGCTCCAGCTTGGAGTGCTCTTTCCTCATCCCCCAATCCTATAACAAGTGTATTTTTATTCTGCCTTCTTTGTTAAATAAAGGACTGATAATAAAAAAAGAAAGAAAGAGCTTGGTGGAAGGTTTCAAAGGATGTGAATTCACTCTTTTTTTTAGAGTATACTTTCAAATGGAGAAAAATCATACATTGAGTTAATTTTTACATGTTTGCCTGGCCTTTCTTTACAGTGATATGTGGCAGTTCTCTTTTTTTCTCTATAATTGGTTAGAATTTCTACAAAAATCTTTTATCCTCAGAAGACTTTGAGCCAAGGCATCTGTTACAGTTCAAATCTTAAATGTCCCTCAACTGTGAGAAATTATGCAACATTTAACCTTCTGTACGTTTGATTCATTTGGCCAAGCATAGTGGTCTTAGGGTACATCCATTTACCTAAAAGTAATTCAAATTATCTATCTTTATGGCAGAGTAGTACTCCGTTATGTACTGCATATACAAGATCTTTATCCATTCATCTGTTGATGGACATATCAGCTGCTTCCAAGATTTAGCTGTTATAAGTTGTGCTGCTATAAACATGGGGATGCTTGAATCAATCTTGTATGATGACTTTAACTTTTTTGAGAGGATACCTACAAGAGGTATAGCTGGGTCAAATGGGATATTTTTCAGGCTTTTTTTTTTTTTTTTTTGAGGAATCTTTACATGGCTTCCCATAATGGTTGATCAGTTTAGAGTCACACCAGTGATGTAGAAGTGTTCTTTCCCCCCATAATGTTACCAACATTTGTTGTTTTTTGAGTTCCTGATACCAGCCATACTTACTGGAGTTAAGATGGAAAATATTGTCTTGACTTACATTTCTCTTGTGGCTAAAGTTGCTACATATTTTTTTTCTTCGTGTACTTACTGGCTTTTTCAGACTTTTGAAACTGTCTGTATTTCAGATGATTTTATGGGGAGAAAGGGAGTGAGACTGCAGACTGGGTAGGGATCTTAGTCTCAGGGCTGTGTCTTCTCTAGAACATCATAATGGTTTTCTGCCTCCTGCAGCTAGTTATTGAAAGAGGTTTCATAAAGGCCACCTAGTCTCTGTGAGTCTGAGCAAAGGTTTAACACCTAACATCCAGATGGAGCTTAAGTGTAAGGTATTTGGGAAGGGAGTAGAAGCAGAAAGGCCAAAGCAAAGGGGTAGTCGGTGTTACATTTGGTCCCTCTCCATCCCCACCTCTTCATACGGCAAGTGGTTTCATCTTTCTGCAACTCATTCCTGCAACTCTCTTAATAAGAATGATAGGAACACTTATTCTTATAGATGTTAAAGGGTTAAATGAGTTAATAAATTCAGAGC
Organism: Ctenodactylus gundi; assembly: GCA_004027205.1. Taxonomy (NCBI): domain Eukaryota; kingdom Metazoa; phylum Chordata; class Mammalia; order Rodentia; family Ctenodactylidae; genus Ctenodactylus; species Ctenodactylus gundi. Next base: position 207,588 of record PVKB01002571.1, read on the forward strand.
CCTCAGAACAGTGTTTGGCAGGTAGTAGAAGTACATTATATAAATTTTCAGCAAATTTGGGTTTAGGGTGGGAAGGTCACCAACCCCATGTCAGCCCAACATCAAGCGTGAGCTGGGAATCAGAATACTTGAAGGGCTCGGTGGGGTCTCAACATTATGCAATCATAAGATTAATCACCTTTTCAGTTGTCTTTTATTGACTATTTAGGATTTGATGGACTGTGCTGTTTTCACAATATGCAGGTTGTGTTTTCCTCCTCATGGCAGGTGATGTTAGTTTTTCATTAGGGTAGCAAGGCAGAGTTTTTCACTCTCAAGTTAGTTACCTGAGGAAAATGAGCTAGTTACTTTCAAGAAAAATTTGTTGCAAGACTTAGCAAAACTGGCCAAATTGTGTGAAGGTGTCAGTTTTCCTGTCTCTGGGTCTGCTTCTCCTGTTGGCTCAGAGCTTCCACCCTCCTGTCATGTTGGTTCAGTGACCAGTGGAGTCATTATCATTATGGTCCCACTCTGTTGAGCTCTTGCTCTGCTGAAGTTTTTATGTGCATATTGCATCAGAACCCATGTAGTGGGTTATGATATTGGGACTGTCCACCCTCACTGTGAAGTGGAGAAAACTGAAGGTAGACAGGAGAAGGCACGGTTTTTCTGCCACAGAATGGAGCTGGGACTTAAGCCTAAATGCCTGCGTGCCCAAGCCCAGTACACTGAGCAGAAACATCATCAGTGCTAATGACAGCAGTATCATGAGGCAGTAGAAGCAGGCACTGAAGAACAGGCTAGGATGTGCCCAAGTGGAATTCTCATTCAGTCCATGGAATGCTGTGTTGGTGGTTTGGGTCTGGAGTGTCCCCCAGAAGCCTCAGGTACCTGTGGATACTGCCTTTTTTTTTTTTTTTTTTTAATCCCTGTGACTCAGTATCCACCATGCACAAATTAGGAGAGGAAGGGTTTGTTTTAGCTCAGTTTGGAAGGCCACAGTCCATTCATGGGCAGCCAGCCGTAGTGGAAACATGTGGCAGAGACAGCTCCTCATGGCATTGCAAACAGGAAGCCAAGCAAGTCCCAGAAGGAATGAAAAAGTAGCATGAATCCCTCCAGGTCCTGTCCCAGTGATCTGCCCCGCTGGTTTCAGCCTCAGTGTTTTGCCCTTTCCAGGTTTAAGCCTTGAATCCATCACATGCCTGTAATTTATAATCCACCATAAATCTGTATTCTACTACACATACCTATAATCCCCCACAGGGCCATTATCCACCCCTCTAGCCCAGGCCTCTGTCTCCTACCAGCTCATGGTTCCATAGATAATCCATAGTATCCAGATACATGAAGTTGTTGGGGGACATTCCAGATCCAAGCCACAGTAGATACTGTGTACTCTTAAGAGGTGTGGCTGGCTCAAAAGGGGCGGATACTTGGGGCTTGACCTAGAGGGGTGTGTGCTGGTTCTCCCATGCCATGTGAAGCGCTTTCTCCAGCTCCTGCCCTGCCCCACATGTCAAAGGACTGTGACCTTCTGAAACTATGAACTAAAGTAAATCTTTCCTACCTACCATTCTGGAAGTCAGGTATTCTGTCCCAGCAGCAAAAAAATAACTAAGGCACACTGCAACAGCTGGGTTCTTACCACTGTTTCATACAGGAGGAAACTGAAGACGAGATAAGAGAGACCCAGTTCCTTCCTTGAAGAGCTCTTAACTGATGACCCAAAAGAGTAAAGATTCAATTTTGCATATGAGAACCAGAGTCTTAATATAAGAAGCAACCAACATTTACTGAAACCGTATTAGATGTTCTTACGGCAATTATGTCACATATATTGTGACAACCTGTGTGAGAGCTACTACACTGTGTGTCCCTTATCAGATGAAGAGAGAAATGAAGCATAGGAAAGGGAGAGGAGAGAGATAATGGAAGATGAAGTAATTTCCGGCTAATTCCACACTTGCTGTCTTACTCTTATGATTCATATATTGAATAATATAGTATTTAATATATACCACATTGAATAATTTCCTTAGAGATTAATTTTCTGAAACCTTTTTTAAAACTATATTTTGTTTGCTGTGATTTGTCACATAAGGATCTGAGTCAACGATATTGGAATAGTCTTGAGTGATCTTGGGTAAATTACTTTTTTTTTTTTTTTTTGAAACAGGGTCTGTCTCTGTAGTCCAGGCCTTGGCAATTTACTTAATTCTCAGTCTAGCTGGGAGTTAAAATACAATGTGTGTATATGTGGGAGTGGGGGATGAGGGAGGGGGAAGCACATAATAGGAAACCCTAAAATATTTTCCATCTTTTTTTCTCAAACTATTCAAGTAATCACATGATCCTAATAAAAACTGTTGACATTGACAACTTGTCCACTAAGTTTTCATGTAAACTCCCTGAGGAGTTCCACCTGCCCATGAGTTTGGATGTGATGTGGAGTAAGCATCAGTGTTGAAATTGGAAGCTTTGTGTTTATTTTATTATCTATTTCTTATTTTTAGAGAGACAGAAATGCTTTCACTTACTAATTGACTCATCACTTTTTATGACTTGTTGATGCTTGAAAGGACAACCAGCTCTACAGTAAGACAAAAAGAAATAACCAACACCCTGATGTTCCATTTGGTTGGTGAGAGATGGTTATGCAATAGAAAAATGCTGATTTCTGACTCCTTCTGTTTAGCTAGACCAGGCAACTGTGATTTGAGATCTTTCTCACTGGTATGTTTTGTTACTCCTTTGTACCATTTGGCTATTTCCATGAGTCTTGCAAAAAGTACGTCATTGTTTACCCAGTAGTTGAGATAAGTACATGAGAATGAAGACCTTTTATTTAACTCAGATCTTTTGTGACAGGGTGGACTTTCTTAAGCATATTGTTCTTTTCAGCTGCGGTTAAAAGTATGGATTTAAAGTAGCAGCTGATTCCAGTGGAGATGTGTAATGCTGTGGCAGTTCCAACATTTCTACCTGTATCAGTGTGATGGTAGGTCTGTCTCAATCATAATTACAAGTATATGTTACTTTCTGAAATCTAATTCTAGAAAAGTTGTTTTAAACATTTATTTTTTAAATTTGGGAATTCATACTTTTGATCTTGTGTATCCTGGAAGAAGTTGGTGTTGGAAGGTATTGTTATTGTCTTGTTGGTGGAACTGTGGGACAAAATACCTGGAATCTACAACTTGAGGGAGGAAAGGTTTGTTTTGACTCCCAGTTCCAGAAGGTCTCAATCCATTCATGGTAGGAAGGGTCTGCAGAGACCAGCTGCTCCTGGAGTAGCAAGAGGAAGCATCAGGGCCTTCGGCTGAAGCTGGTGTAGGCATGGGAGTTTATATCCTTCTAGGCCACATGCCCAGGAATGTGCCACACACCCAGTGATCTACCACATGCAGGTAATCTGCCGCACACCCTTCTTTCACCCCTCTGGACCAGGCTCTACCACTTAACAGTGTAAGAAATCCATGGATAGTTCAAAACATCCATATATATGAGGCGTATGGGGACATTCCAGATCCAAACAATAGTAGATATCAGTATGAAATCTTTGAAGTGAATAATCAAGCTCTAATTTGTTTGCATTACCTGGGCTTGGCTGAAACGTGGGATCCTCCTCTCAGCCTCCCATAGGGCTGGGATTTCAGGTGTGTGCCACAGGGCCTAGCTAACTATGCCTTTCTTTCTGCAACATTTATTTCATGTTAAAAAAAAAAAAGCACTAGGGCTAAGTTTTTCAAAGCTGAGCATCACCTAATAGTTACTAAGGGCTTACCATATGCCAGGCTTTGTACCAAGAGCTTAACATACATCCAGTTTTTACACAGCTCATGGGTGAGTGCTAAGATGCTTATTTTACAACTGGAGAAACCTAAATAGAAAAGAAGGGAAACCTTGCCAGAATTAGAGATGCTTAAAGTGGTGGGAGCCACTCTCTGAAACTTCTCTCATTCACTTACCCTCTAGCTAATCATTGCCTCTGTAGTGTATCAAATCTTTCTTGTTTACATTTTACAGAAAACTTTTCTGTACAGATGCAATTTAGCCTTATTCCCTCAGAGCTGGGGATTAAAGCGTCAGGCGTGCTAGGGACACACATACATCTGAGCCACCACTCCAGCTGGAATTTATCTTTCATGTTTTCTTGTAGAATACAACTTGGCAGATAGCAAATGTGTGTTGGGTAGTTCACAGAATCTCAGAAACGTAGGGACGGTGTATACCTTACCTGTGTCACTGCATAAATCACAAACCTAGGATGCTATGGTCCAGGTCATTCTTACAGCTGACTCAATTAAAATATATATTTCTTGTAGGATAGAAACATTAAAAATTCTGTATATATTATGATTTCAGTTTTATAAAGCAGACATTCAGAATTGAAAGACATTCAAGTGTTCTTGTCTGACCTAATTTTTTTCAGAATACAAGTGTCAGAAATAGTGTTCTTTAATTTGTGATGCTATATATTGTTAAAAGCACTGTACATTTAGATATATGTGAAGTCAAAAATATTCAGATTCTGAGTTTTGAATGGGTGGAGAGAGCTCATGAGGTATGGGGCGAAGTCATGAGAAAATGAGAATAGGCTACCAACACTTGGGTTTTGAATGCAACCCATCTTGTCTTGATGTCTCTGTATGAACTACTGAACCTCACCAACCATGCTACCACAGAGGATTATGAATGTAGATGTATCTATCCAGATGGTTCTCGAGTTTAACATGGAGAATATAAATGAAAACTTTTTGCCTCTTGAACTTTTTTGGATTGTTGCTCAGGCTTCTAATACATAATAACAGAAACCTAGATGTCCTTTTTGAGTGTACCATTTTTTCACTTATGTCTTGTTGATTCCATCCATAATGTCTTTCAACCAGGTTTTTTTTTTTTTTTAAGAAACTGATTTATTTCTGCAAGTCAGAATATCTTTTAAAAATCAGTTGTGTTAGAACAGCAACAACAACAACAAAAAAGACACTGGTGCATTTGGGGATAGAAAGTTGAACCCAGGGACTGGAGGAATGGCTCGGCAGTTGATTTGCCAGCACCATGTAATAGCCGGGCAGGTCTGCACATGCCAGTCATCCCAGCACTGGGTTGGCTAAGGGGGCTGTACAGGCAGATTGCTGTGAGTTCAGGAGCAGCTAGGATGACAGTGAGACCCTATCTCAAAAAAAAAATGTTGAACTAAATATAGAACACTGGCCACAGAGGATAGAATAGTCATATTAGCCCTCTAAATAGTTAATGTTTAAACAATATTTACTTCAGTGAATCTGGGATGCCACCAAATGTTGGAGCCGCCATTATCTTACATAGCACTATTAAAAAAAAAGTCTGTTGTCAGTTAAACTAATGCAATGCTTTGAAAATCTTGCAGATGCATAATTTATATGTGATAAATTAATATAACATACACTTCTGCAAACTTTAATAAACATACAGCGACAGCATCACCACAATTGAGAAACAGATTGATTTTGTATATAAAGCATTCCCACTTTTACACTACGTTTAATGAAATTGAAGGGACTTTTAATTTGTCGTATCATTATTGGGCAACCATATCAGAGAACATAAAACCGAATTAATGGGCGAAGGTTATTTCTTAAAGGGAGCTCAGACTCTGAGTCTGACTGTCCGTGAACTCCCTTGACCTGTGACCTCCTCCACCCACTGTGTCCTCTGTGCAGTTGGGAGCATGGGCGAGCTGATACAACTGCTTTGGAAGCAGAGCTGCCCTGCACTTGCCCTTGGGGTTTTCTTTGATGTAGACCATATCTGTTGTGCAATTTTTGGCTATCGTTTTCCTACTTGGCTAATTCTGCGTGTGGTCTGTTCCTCAGTTGAGCAGCGTGTCCCTGCAAGTGATGCAAACTGTGTTTCAAATCAGAGGAGCTTTCTGACAACTTGATGTTTGAAGCATAGCACATGCTTTCCATGTATCTTCATTTTCTTTTCTATTTCTTAAAAAAAAAAAAAAAACCTTTACTTGGGACAGAATTTTCTTTTTAAATTTCCCACTGGAAATCAAACTTCTAACACTTAAGCTTCCTTTGGGGAATGTGAATAAAATTTGATGATAAGAATCCAGAGTTAGAATGTTCTGGAGAATTATGGGTGATATGTTTAATGAAGATGATTTTTATAGTCACTTACATTGGATGATTGATTTAGACATTAAAAAAGTGTAAGCTGGGCATGGTGGCAGTGCCTATAATCCCAGCACTCAGGAGGCTTGGGCAGAAGATTGAGAGTTTGAGACCAGCCTGGACTACAAACAAGACTGCCTCAAATAAATACATAAAGTTACTTATATGTAACATTAAGTACAACTATAGAATAGACCAAGAATAAGGATTTTCTTCTGTCTGTTGTAAGTACATCAGTGTAGTTCTGTTGTAAAAAAATGACAGATTTCTGAAAGCACAGATGTATTTTCTTAAAATTTATATTCTTTCGAACCAAATATCTGGAATGTGCTAAAAAATAAAGTCAGTTACTTAACAGTTAAGTGTTTTCCTGTCATTGTTCAATTTTGAATTTTCTTAGTACAATGAGACGTCACTGTTCATCAGAGACCAGTTGAAGTAATCTGTAGTTTAAATTTTTCATTTAGATTTATCAACTAATCTTGAGTAAAATTTCTTTAGGCAGGTTCAGTGTAGGGTTGAGATGTCCCCAAATGAGACCTTTAGATTGTGAATTTTTTTGTGTTAATTTACTGATTTTATGAATGAGAAATAGTGATCCTAGAGTGACATCCGAAACAAAATTTTATGTGAGGAAGGGGACACTGAGGATTGAAATCGGGCCTCCAGCTTAACTGCATCCCGAGCTGATTTGTTTTGTTTTGCTTTGTCTTTTTTTTTTTAAACGGAGTTTTGCAAAATTACTTAAGTGGCCATAACTGGGCTGAAACTTGCAGTCCTCCTGCCTTAGCCTCCCAGAGTGGTAGGATTACAAGGCCTGCACCACTGGCCGTAGCTCCTGAAATCCTTCCGTTTGGGATATCTTACTGCACAGTGCAGACATAAAAATTTGTCAAATTTGATACTCAACACTGAATATTTTCTTTGTAGTTGAATATTTTTAAAATGTCACATATGAACGCTAATAAACATACCTACCTGCCAGAATACCAGAACACATAAACTACATGTATCTTTCAACTGTAATTTTTACAGAAATGTGGAAAACAGATTGATGAAGGTTAAATCTTCTCTTAAAACCCAAGTTTAAATTTTATTCCTATCTATCTACCTTGAACACTGTTTAGACAATAATGGAGACTATTTCAGCTATTCATGTAATACTATTCTTTTAAAGATGACAGTCTGATTTTAAAAAATTGTATTAATCTAGTGTGGCTCTTCAGCATGCATGGAGAATATTTAGTGAATGTTGTAGAAAATACCACATTTTTTGCCTATAAAAAGAAGCATTGTTCTTACTTTCTATGACTATGTTGAGTGGTACAAAAAGCCAGCTATTTCTGGTGTAAGAAAGTCACTTAGTGATAATCTCTTTCAAATGAAGTGATACAGAAAAAGATACTGTATACTTGTGTGTTATATACTTGAAAGGAGTATTTTAAACTTTTTTGAGGAAATAGTCCTCTGGTGTTTTTAGTTTTTTCAATGTGCTTTCAGTTTCAAAAAAATCTATTACGTTATACTCTGGAAAACTAACCTGAAAACAGTGAACAGTAAGTAAATAAGATAAGGTCAGAGTGGCCAGATAAGGTGTCACAAAGTTCAAGGTTTTTTTCTTAAAGGGCAGTAGTAATAGATTGCTTGCTTAAACCTTATTATTTAAAAGTTTAATTTTAACATGTAGCTTTTTTACTTCAAAATCAGAAGGAGATGATAAAAATTGAGACTAGTATAGAACAGAGACAGAAATACTACAAAAACTAGACTCAAAACCCTAGATGTAATGGTATGTGCCTATAATCCCAGCACTCAGGAAGCTGAGACCAGAGGATCCCATGAGTTCAAGGGCAGTCTGGTTCACCTAGCAAAACCCTATCTCAAAACAAAACAAACAAACCCAAAGAACTCACAAGCCTTATCATGCTTTGCCCTTGTGTGACCTAGAAAAACCAGTGTTAAAATGGTATTTACCGAGTTGAAAGAGACCATAAGGCATCAGACTAAAGTATAGTGTCCTCTGTATTTTCTGGAAAAACTGAGTGGGCCAGAGGGAAAACCTACTTATAACTAGTATAGAGACATTCTTTGACTCAAAGATACTTAAAATAAACAAAAATAGACTACTTGCAATTAATTAAATTTGCCTATACACTTTGGGTAGCTTAGGAAAAAAATCAATATGCCAATTAGAGTATAAGAAAATAATTCTGAGATTAATAAAAGACAGGATTTAGAGGCAAGTGAATGTGCATGATTTTTATTATTAAAATGAAAACCAAAACCAGAAACTAAGCTGTTCAGTTCAGCTAATGATGTGAAAAAGACAATACACAGAAAAAGAAGAAAAAATGTTTATCTAAGGAAGACTTAAGGGTATAACAAGCGTAGAATTGGAAACCTAGTTTTGGGGGAAAGTAGGAAACATATACCTGCAAATTTAATGAAAAAGAAGACAACATTGGTTAAGATTGTTCGTAGTAAACTGGGAATTCTAGATGGGGATGGGGAAGTAGTGCAGGGTGGGAGTGCTTGCCTAGCAAGCCAAAGGCCTTGAGTTTGATTTCCCAGCACAACTCAGGCCTGAAATCCAACATTCGGAAGGCTGAGGTAGGATTGCCAGCCTGGACGACATCGTGCGTTCAGGACCATCCTGGACTACGGAGCAACACTTTGTCTCAAAAGTACAAGAAACTACAGCAACAAAAAATTCCAGATGAAATGGATGACTTGGGGAACAAGTGTAAATGAAGAGGATTAAATCAAGAATTAGAGCTATTTCATCATAGAAAAGATTGTAAGCTGGGTATGGTTAATTGTAATTTCAGCTACTTGGGAGGCTGAGGCAGGAGGACAGTGTATTCAAGGCAGCGTGGGAAAATTATACCTTGACTGTAAGCAAATAAAAAGAGATGGAGTAGAATTCATCAGAGCACTTGCCTAGTCTGTGCAAGGCCTGGGGTCCAATCTCTAGGACTGGAAAAAAAGTTGTTACCAAAAACCTACCCCTGTTAAGAAGACTCTGGGGTCACACATTATTAGTGAGTTTCTAAGAATCATATTATGTATTTTTTTTACCTTTAGCATATAGAAGAAGCTAAGAAATGTAATTTACATAATATGATTTTACTGACATTTAAAAAGGACGTTGCATAAGACAAGCCATTCTTTTATGACTATAGCTGTGAAAATCCTAAGTAAAATAAAATTACTCCGTCACTAGATAAGATTATTGCAATAATGGAAGAATTACTTTGCTAATAGAAATCTGTAATGCTAATTAATGAGAAGAAAGTCATGCTCAAGGTTGTATAGAGTGTAAGTGACAGAACCAGGTGTCACTCAGTTTTGTGATACATGGTCACCAGCCATCGATGAGAAGTTATTATTTCCCTTTAGAAATTAATATACCTGTGCTAGATGTCTCTGCAGGTTACCTACCACGGTTTTGGTGACCATAATGAGATAATTTATGGTAAAAGTAAATGAACCATCAAGCTGAGGAGGCTGAAATGCCTATTTCCTAGTAAAATAAGCTGGTCTGAGAATGTTACAACCTATATGATTCCAAGTTATAGGACATTTTGGTAAAACCATGAAGACACCAAAAAAAAAAAAAAAATCAGTGGCTAGGATTTGGGGGATGGGTGAGGGACATAGGAAGAAGCACCTCATGGGCTTTTAGAGCAGTGAAACTATTCTGTGTGAAAATGTGGAGTGCTTTTTTTCAAAACCTTCAAAACTATAACAGAGTGAATCTTTTTTTTATATTTATTTATTTTCCCCCCATTTTATTGATGTGTACAAGTGCATAATTTAAGGTTTACAATGGAGCTGAGCAGTTTGTGCGCATACTTTCCTTGTCAAAGTGACAAGGGCTTTCCGGCTCTCCTTTTGTCCCTCCCCTTACCCTCCCTTCCGGCCCTTCACCCCTCCTCCCCCTTTCCCTTTGTATTTCGTTTAAAGTTCCATGAGATGGCTGTGAATCTTAAGGCAAACTATAGACTTTAGTGGATATATCAAATTTGACTCACCAACGATGAAGTAAAGTACAATATTAGTACAGCGTTGTATAAAGGAAACACTATGTATAGGGGGTGTTGTACAAGCACTATGTGGGGCACTCTGTTTTTAACCAATTTTTCTGTAAACCTAAAATTGTTAGAAAAAATGAAGGCTATTAAAAAATAAACGTGGGGAAATCTGCCCTAGTAAGCGATCATCCTCTCTTTTCAAGATTAGTGGAATCTAAAAAGGAGAAAAAGTAATATAAAAATGACTTAATGGTTTGAGAAAGGCAGTAGTGGAACTTAATACTTAAAGGCAGGAATTAAGCTTTAAGGAAAATTAAAATGTGGGCATGCCTTCGGATGTTGTTACTCAGTGTAGAACAGCTGGTTTGTGGTGCTGGAGTCTGCAGTGGAGAAGGAAGTTGCCCTGTGCTGTGGGCCGCATTTAGTTGTACAAGGTTGTTGTCTTTCCACATGCTAAAGGTTGTGTGCATCTGGTGTTTTATATATCAGATTATTTACAAACTAATCATCCCAATGAATAGATATGTGTATCTAAAAATAAAACCTCACACACAGAATAAGATATGAGCAGGAGTGGACCGCAAGTTAGCAAAGTTGACAGTTGCTGCATTTATATAATATTGGCCATTCGTGATGTAAGAAATAATCAGGGCTGATATGAATTGAATCCCTAAAGTGGTTATCAGACTATTTGAAATAAAGATTTATATCCTGCCAGGTGTGGTGGATATATCCTGCTGGACATGGGGGTAGATGCCTGTAATTACAGCTTCCCAGGAGGCTAAGGCAGGAGGGTGCTAACTTGAGGGCCAGCTTGGACTACATAGTGATACCCTATCTCAAAAATATGTAAGTCAATAAAAAGGGCTTGGAATATAACTCTGTGTTGTCTGATTTTGATCTCCAATATGAAAAAAGTATTACCATTTCCTTCCACTAATACATCATTAATAAAGCATACAATATTAAATTTTGCTATACTTTTTAATTTTGCTTTTTACAAGATGTCTATGAACACAGCTGATGTTATTTATAATTGCGAGTTGCAAAGTTAATTATTTTTTGATAGAATTGCATGATTTGCAAGTTGCTGCTCTAAGTTACTGTCGAGGTTTGCTAACTGGGTTTCCTCTTTCTCTTGTTTTCTTCAAATCATTTTTCATATTTGGGCCAAAGAAATGTTCTCAAAAATGCAACTATCATTCTGCTGCTTTCTTGTCTTTTTTTTTCTGTTTTTCTTTTCTTTCTTTTTATGGTAAAGCCAGTTACTGGTCTTGTGAGATTCCCTAGTGGGGATTTAGCCTTTCTCCAGCCTTACCTCCTGCAATCCTGCCCTAAAGGTTTTCTCTGTCACCTACACCTGGAGGATTGGGTGTCCTTTCTCCCTTCACTAGGTTGTCTCATTATTTAAGTATGTTGTTGAGCAGTCATTTCCTGCAGATGACCTGTTTGCCTCAAACTGAGATGTGCTCTTCTGTAGGCTATTTCCTGGTGTACTTGTCTCCATTGAGACGGAGATCGGGTGCAGATTCTGCGCTTAACAACTTGGCTGTCAATCAGATACATCCATTAAAATCACCCTTAAAGAAAGGGATATGGAATTAAGAACCTTACACGATGTTAGTTGACAAAACATATAATAAGCCTATTTATAGTAGGTGACAGTTGTAAGTGGTGCTAGTTTTGTTTGTCCAAGTTTAAGTCTTTCATGATTGTCTCATCCCCTTTTAAAGACATTATATATTTACAGTATGTACATGTGGGTTTTTGTTTATTGAAAAGGAAAAATGTTCAGTAAATTAAACTTATTTAAAGCAGTTACCATGAACATCCCTTTCTATCCTTTAGGAAAAGAAATTATAAAGGACAGAGCATCCCTGATTTCAGTCCTCATTATACCAAAAAATTGCTTTCTTGCTCCAGAATTTTAGGTGTCTCTAGAGAGAGAGAGAGAGAGAGAGAGAGAGAGAGAGAGAGAGAGAGAGAGAGAGAGAGAGAAAGAGAGAGTGACTGACGTTGAACCCAGGACATTTGTACTGACCTGCAACGCCAGCCCTTTTTTTTTTTTTTCCTCCTTTAGTAGCTAAGTTGCCCTTAAAAGACTGAGGGTTCTGAACCCCCGGACCAGCCTTACACATGCTGGGATTATAGGTGTTTGCTGCTATACCTGGTTAAGGTGTTTATTTTGTTGACCCAAGTTTACTATTCATAACCTTTCCAAAGTTTAGTGGATTTTTTTTTCTAAAAGAGTATTTATATCAAAAATTAAATTAGAAATCTACATTGTAGTCTATAATCTATGATATAAGATGCAGCTTTTAACCTCCAGAATGAAAGGACCATTTAGCACTAGTGTTACATCGTCTCATTTGATTTTAGGTAACTTGTATTCATGCCTTTGAATTGTTGATTTTTCAGTTTGCCTGCCTTCCCGCCTTTCTGTGGTGATGCATGCCTGTAATCCCAGCGCAGTGGGAGCTGAGGTGGGAGGACTGTCATGCATTCAAGGCCAGCCTGAACTGTCATGAGTTCAAGACCAGCTTGGACTATAGTGAGACCCTGTCTCAAAAAAGTATGTATCAAGATACTGGTATTTCATAAAGTAAAATTCTTAATATTAAACTATCTTAGAAATCTATGTTAACATGTTAATAGCTTCATATATTTCCTGTGTACTATGTAGTCTAGTCTGGTCTTGAACTCATTATGGAGCTCAGGCTGGTCTTAAACTCACGGCGTTCTTCGTGCCTCATCCTCCCGATTGCTGCGATTAAAAGCATATAACACCATGCCCGGATAAATTTTATTTGGTGCTGGGCAATCAGCCCAAAGGCCTTTCCCTTGCTAGGCAGGTGCTCTAACCACTGAACAATGCTCCAGCCTGTAGCCTGCATTCCTGAGCATATTTATTCCTGAACTTTCTCCATTGCATGACTCAGTGGCCCTACTTGGTTAAGTTGACAATCCATATCACCTCGTGGGTGGTGTGGTGGGAGCCGGGCGTACAGTTTTTTCTTGATTTTAGTAACTAACTCTTCTCCCTGTGTTTTTCCGTGCTGTCCTGAACCAGGAGAGCTCAGTTTTCCACATTTCAGTCATTCCTTCTCCTCCCATCTATTACTGGAAGGTTCACACACATTTGCATGTGTAAATTTTTGAATTTTAGCCTACATTATAAAAGTGCATGTTTGATCTATGGGTATTTCTGTTAAGAGTAGTTATTAGATAAAACCTATGAAATTGTACTTAAACGTGTGTTTTTGTAGTCATGGGTGTTGAACCCAAGCCCTTGATGTGCTAGACAGCTGCTGTACCTCAGACTCATGCCCCCAGAACATTCTGTATTTACTGCAAATATAGCTGTAAAAAGTCAGGAAAATACATTATTATTATGCCCCCCACCATGGTCAAAAAGACATGGGATTCTAATGACTGGATATATCTGTAGGAGTTTGTAATATTCCCAGTCCCCTGTCTGCTAGAAATATATACAACATGTGCTTAGATAGTAGAAATAAAAATATTTTAATTCAGTTTTCTTCTCCTCTCCTGAACATTTTTACTTTAAAATGGGGACAGGAACAATTAGAAAGTTATGCAGCAGTCTGGATACAATAAAGGCGATTACTCTTAATTAACACACTAAAATGGACTTTTGTTGGGTGCGCAGTTGGAGTTTTAACCTGTGTATAGGTTCATGAAAACTCTTAACACTCTTAGGGTGTGTTGTGTATGCCTGAGAAACTTGATGCTATATAATTTAAATATTTTATGTAACAAAACAAGCAATGCAGTGTAAAGGCAGATGTTGTAAAGAAATAAATCTACTTTATATAGGTGTGTGTACAGCATATATGTCATATATATATATATATATATATATAAGACATATGCACAGCATATGTATTATATGTGTATTTATACAGATATATTTTTATATACATATATATATTCCCTTTTTATACAAAAATTGATTTCTTCAGGCATTTTGTAGTGGGAAGAGTGAAAGCTTTTGTGTTGATACCAGGACAGATGTATTTTCTTTAAATTTGGCCACTTTTTCATTGGCACTCGTGACACAGGTCTATAATCCCAGCACTCTGGGGAGCTGAGGCAGGAGGATTACAAATTAGAGCCTGTGTAGACCAATTTAGCAACTTAGTGAGACCCTGTCCCAAAATCAAAATAAAAATAATCTGAGATGTGGTTAGGAATGAAGATGCTATGTTCTGGCTCCAGTACCTTAACCACTCACAAAAAGTGGCCACTGTTGTGTTTCAGGTTTGTTTTGCCCAGCACCTCGACAGTGTACTCATGAGTTTCTGTTTACATCTCCCCTAATAATTGATTCCTTCAGTGTACGTTTTCATTACATCATAGCCTAGAGTAAAAAAAATGTAGAGAGAGAGTTGCAGAGTTTTAGTTCTAATCTGGTTGTCTCTTACACTGAAAGTATTAACACCAGTATCTGTTCTTTCATGTTCTTAAATGGGCTAAATTAAAGCAGAGAACAGGTTGTCCTTGTGACAGAGGAAGTTAGGTCTTCACCTACTTTTGCAAAAATCAATAAAAAGTGCTATCTTCTGTTGCTTTCCTTGCAAGAGAAATGTACCTCAGCCACAAACACCTTGTCAGAACTTATTGAAAAGACTAGCTGATGTAAAAATCCATAGTTGTGCCATGTTTTGATGAAGGATGGGAGTCGGGTGAGAATCTCAGGTACAGGATCCTAATGAACTGGGGGATCACAGACCCAGATGTTGGAAAGGTCTGAGTTTGCAGCGTGGCCCCTAACCTGGTGCCTGCGTTGCTTAGTAACTCTAAATCTTTTCTGCCTTTTAGTTAGTTAACTTACTGAGTTCATGGCCTTGTTCAGTGAATTCAGCAAGAAAGAACATTTGGAAAGCGATCTAAAGCTGTGCCTTTCTGTTCTACTGCTCTAGAGTAGTCACGAAGAAGGAAGGTCCTAAGTGCACACAAGCTAGAGTGAAAGAGTACGTAGGGTAAAAGCTTAGCTTTCTGCAGGATTCCTTGTTGATTTCAGCCCCAATGATGAGTATATCAGTGAGTGTTTGCCTCACTAGGACAAAATACCTGGTACCCACAACGTAAGGAGGAAGGGTTGGTTCTGACTCATTGTGTCAGAAGTTTTAGTCTAAGGTTGGCTGGCTCCAGGGCAGGAATGATATCACGGAAGGGCGTGGTCAAGGAACCTACTGTGTGTGCTCACCTCACCTTGTTCTAGAGGCAGAGGGCGGGAAGAGGCCGGGGGAGAGGTACATATTATTTGGCATCTGTAGCAGTGTAACTCTAATAACGAGATAAAAACAATGTCATGTTAAACGAGAAGCTTATAAACAATTATTAACTATGATAGCAATTACAGTATATAAGGAAATATATGGTACCCTAGGACCCGAGGCCAGTTACACAGGAGCAGATAACATTGCAAAGGATTCAGACTTCCTTGGAGAAGATATAATATGCACCCAGTGGCAGGTTGATTTAGTCAGAGAAGCTTGCTGGCTTGTCCAGATAGACATAGGTTTGGAGTCATTGGGCAAGTAGGCAACTTATTGCCCTTCAGTTCCAAGTGCACCCTTCAGTGCCTGTTCTGTGATAAACACCAGAGCGTAAGTGGGCAACGCGAAGTCAGCAACTATTGGCCTGGATGTGGGATTGGAGTTGAAGCACTAGAAGGGGCAGACGTCCTGTCAGGTGCACAGGATGGGGGAGATAAGGGTAGTGGAGGAAAGGAAGAAGGTTGTAGAAGGAGGCATTGTTCTGTGTGTGACTTTCTGGGCTACGTTGTATTATCAAGGGAGTCCAGAGGCCAGCACCGGCAGAAGGCCTTGTAATATTCTGCCTGTGACAGGCCTCTGGTTACTATGCCAGGAGTAGAGGAGATAACAGGCTATTTCTAGGAGGAGGATGCAGAAACTGTAGAGACTGCATTCTGTGCCCAGGGCTGGGTCAGACTCTGCTGGGTGTCCTCAGACCCATGTGGCTTACTCTCCACCCCAGACCAGAGTGCCCATTTCTCAAGTGTCTCTCCACATGCCCGGCTCATCGTGGCCACTTTAAGGGGCAACGCTAAAGGAATTCAGTTGTTCATCGTGAGTTGAGGTGTACATTTGGAACTCTTGGGCAGTAAGCTGATAATTCACACATCATCTTTCCTTTAAAAAAAGCCATAGGGTTATACCAGCATATTATGTCTAGCGACTATGCAAAATGTGAACCTGATACTCATTTGAATTGCATACAGTCTTTTATCTTTGAAGAAATATTTGTAAAATTTAGAAGCATTTAAATCATGCTGATGGCACATGAAAGACTTGCTGAATTTTGATCGCACTATCTTGTGTATCTGTTCGTAGTTGTTTGGGTTTGCAATACCTGTTACCAACTTACTGATGGTTGTCTTCGTGGTGTTTGGGGCTGTGATTTAAGGGAGAAGCTTCTTAGGACTCCCTCTCTCTGTCTTCTTGGCTTACCTCCTCCTCTTTCATCTTGCCTGGCAGGTTTGAGCCTGCAGGGAAGCTATCACTGACTACCTTCATATGAGTGAATTTTCACTTATGCTGACATTTACCTGTGACTGACAGCATAAATGTATTTCCTGGAAGTAGTATCTGACTTTCCTTCTAGCCTTGTGAAGAGCATGGTGCTTTTAGATGCTTCAGGGTCATACTAGAAAATTTTGTTTATTAAACACTAAATCCTGTGTTTGCAGTGCTAGCTGTTACGTCAAATTTTATGTTGGTTGGTTTTCTGAACAAATTTTTAAGGTTTTTATTATAAAAAGTATGCATTAATAATACCTTATTGTAAACTGCATATATATGTTGTGGATAGACACAGATATTAATCAGTTGAAAGCAAAGTTTTCTTAGCTAGAGATTATTTCTATATCCGTCTCATTGTGTAGTAGAATTTTAATTATTTTCAGATGTATTTGCTTTTATCAAAATGACATGCTATTTTGGTCTTTTGATTTTTTTTGTTCTCTTCACTTTTCTCTGGCCCTAAACTCTATGCACTTTATCCTAATTAGGATCTAATCTGACGCATTTCTTTACATCCTGTATGTCCTGTAAACTTCAGTAATGTCCACTGTGACCTCTCTCTCTTCATCTCAATGTGGTATGTCTCTCTGTCTGACTCTGTTTCTGCACTGTGTGTGTTTCTCTGAGTACTGAGGCTTGAACCCAGGGCCTTGGCACTGACGTACATTCCCAGCCCACGATTTTATTTTTTGAGACAGTGTCTTGTTCTGGTGCCTATGTTGGATTCCAGCTGTGATCTTCATACCTCAACCTCCTGGAGTTCTAGGGGTACAGGCATGTGGCATCATGCTTGGTTCTAAATCACAGCTGATGAATCCAAAGCCTTCACCTGTGCATACCATGATTCATTCCAGGCCTGGCCACTGCTCTGTAAGAAAAATGCTCTTGGGAGAAAGGTGTGGCATGAAGTGCAGCGGCTTGGGAAGTCAGAGGTCAAAATGGAGAAGTGGGTCAGGCACTGTAAGGACCTCAGCCAGAGCTGTCCCGGTTGGCCTGCTGCATTCACTCAGTGATGCAGCTGACATCCGGCTTGTTTTTAGGTACCCAGCAAATGCAGTTTGTCCCAAAATTGCTATTCACAGTCTGAATGCGCTGCAGGTACCCCGTGCGCTTCTATCCCTGTTTTTCCCATCTGGCCATCTTCATTGCCCTATGTAAAACAATATTTATAGACATCTCTGAGTGTGGCTTTCTGTTCATAAAAAAAAAATCAGAGATAGCGTGGACTTCCTGTTAAAGATGGGCCACAGAGCTTCCTCCTTCTCTTTTCTTGTTCAAGTTCTATTTCAGTTTTTCTCATTTTTTGACTATCCAGTGTTGGCTCAGTCAACTCCCGGCCATATAGGGAAGCTTTCGGGCCTCTTTTGACTGTAGCCATTTTTTTTTTCCCATAAGAAAATTGGCAAAGATCTAAGAATTTGTTTCCCAAGAGTATCATAAAAAGATGTCTGGCATCCGAGGTTACAGACTTGGAGGATTTTTTTCGAGCTTCACCAGTTATTCTTTCTGTGGGAGGGGTTGCTTGCTTTCCTCTCTGGTCCTCAGTCTCGATGGAAGCCCGTGTGCTTTGGCCCTGGGTTACCGTTCATGGCTGCTGCTTCCGCCACCATCTCTTTGAAATAGTTTTTTCAGGATGGCTCTAACCTGTAAAGAGATCAGGTAACCTGCAGTACAAAATGTTGCACCTTCTAGACCTTTCCAGCGGTGTGTGTGTGTGTGTGTGTGTGTGTGTGTGTGTGTGTGTTTGTGGTGATGGTAGCCTGTTCTTGGATACAGGAAATATAGATCTAGGCAACACAGGTTCAAGTTGAATAAATCATTTTTGACTAGACTGTCAGTAGGTGGTGTAATACATGTCACAGTGTGTCCTGCTAGAAGCCATGGTTGTCTACAAGGGCCACCGTTCATTTGGTCTACTCTTTTTGTGTTGCTGGGGATTGAACGCAGGGCTTTCACAATGAGTTGCATCCCTGACTCTTTAATTTTTTTAAAAAATGTTTTGTTTTGAGACAGCTTTTTTTCAGTTACCAAGTTGCCCAGTTTGTTTCCAACTTGCTGTCTTCCTGCGCCTGCCTCCCAGAGTGCACCATCACACTTAGCTTGACATATTCTTAAGGGCAATCAGTATATACTGAAGATTATAGGGAGAAGTTGTAATAAAAGTATCTTTGGTTTAAAAAAATTAATACAGGGTCTGGGGGTGTAGCTCAGTGGTTAAAGTGCTTGCCTAGAAAGCACAAGGCCCTGGCTTTGATTTCCTACCACTAAATCATCCAGGCGTGGTAATACACACCTGAATCTTATTATTCTGACAGAGGAAGGGGGATTTCTGTGAATCCAAGGCCAGCCTGGGCTCCATGGTAAGTTCAGGACCAGCCGGGACTACGGATCGAGACCCTGCCTCAAAAAAACCAAACCAAAAAAACCCCCTGAAAATACTCCCCCCTCCCTCCCGCCGCTTTCTAAGTGAGCCAAACTTTCATTTCATATATTTGATATCATTACATATTGAATTTCACATACCGGCAAACCATAACTTACCAGCCTGATTTTCAAAACGTATGCATTTCTTTTGAAAGTTGGTTTTAAGCGTAACTTTGAAAAGTTAAATTTCAAGGTGAGTGTACATTTTAAAATTATACTACTTGCATATCAGGACTTTCTATAAATCTGGGTATGTAATTGTTACTTTTCTGTGGATAATTTCACCTCAGTACAATACTAAAACACACTAGCTATTGTAGGTAGATATATGTTCTATATGATTTTATAAGAAGATATTACAGCAATTTAAAACCTGTATAACACTGATGATTTTGTGGTCAACTTAGTTACTTCAAGGGTAAGAAAGGATTAGATGACATCTGTAAGGATAACTTTAATAAAAAGTAATAAATGAATGGAAATGATTAGTTTGCCATCAAAAATCACAATTCATTGTAACTTACTAAAATGTGAGGTAGTCGCATATTTTATCAAAGTATTTTGCCATAAAATATTCACCCTTTCCACACTATATACTCACGTATATGCATATATAGTACATATATATGTATTTGAAGAATTTTCAGTTTATTTTCTTTTGAAGATTTTTTTTCAGTTTTAAAACCTTATAGCCTTCTGAGTGTTTCAGAATACTATGTTGCTTTTTTAAGACCTAATTTTGAAGACTCTCCATTTGGAATGTTAGTATAAAGGAGTAGCTTTGAAAGAGGCATTTAGAGTAGTTTCCTTTTCAAAATAAACATATTTGATTACTTGATGCGTGGAACCCACTTTCCCTAGAGACGAGATGAGAGGAGTCCTAGGAGGAAGTGGGCTTACTCAAGACTGGTAACTGTGATAAGTATTTCTCACAATCCACTTTTGTTTTTATTGTCTCCAGCTGTTGGCATTGCTATAAAGGGTTTCAAAATTTATATTCTTAACAATACTAAATCTCAAGTACTAGTTTTGTTGGGTAGGGAAAGGATTTCTGGGCTAACAATATCTTTTGCTCTTACATGTGAATGGTGTTGACTCAGTAGGAAAGCACTCATTCAGGCTCTGCTGGTGAAATTGCTGGCTGATTCTGGGGTGCCCTGTGTGTAGGGCCCCAGTTGGTCGTGTTTCTTCTTCCTTCTCCTTCACTCTGGTATTCTGGATTACGCACCTGACTGAGCAGTGGAATTTGTCATGTTGTATGATAGTTGCTGGGCCAGCACTGTGCCTAGGGAAGGGTCACTGAAATGTCAGAATTCTAAATATAATATTTTAAAATGCGTTAAAGGTATGTCTCTATTTCCTCACCTGATTTTTTTTTTTCCTTATGTGGTTTTTGTCTTCCCTTCCCTCCTCAGGCCATCCTGCATCTCTCTGCTCCTTGCAATAACATACCTTGTTTGTATATTTCTAAAAAAATTTTCCAGGATCTTCCCTAGATATAAGGTACTTCTTCAAACTTAGGAGCATTCTTTTTACACTTCACGTGTAGGTTTTAGACAACTGTACTTTTCATCTATTACTGGATTGCTTTATAGCACACACAATTTAAGAGACTTAGGTAATGCACTGAGAATAGATACTGCTATTACCGGGGTCAAATGAGTAAAGCTGGGGCTCAGCTCCCACTACTTTGGTTTTGAAATTTGAGTTTTTCCTTCCTGAGAGATTGGGACAAGGAAAAGTCACATAATTGCTTTGCTTAACAACAATTACAAAAAAAGCTCTGTATGACTTCTTTCAAATTCACTGTGTTTTCTACGTGTGTATGAACTTGTGTTCATACATAGGAAACTGTAGGATGAAGGGATCCCTAAACATAAATAGATGAGTATTGTAATAGCTGTGTATGAGCTTGTGCTTATAAATAGAAAGGCCAAGATGGGGGGAGGGTCCTATTTATAATTAGATAATTAAATAGTTGTGAAAACTACATAACCACCTGGCAAAACTTTTCAGAGTATGGATTTTACAGTAATATACATTGTAACCTTCGAAGCTGCTTTTCCAATAAATGGCCCTGGAGATTTTCATACTTTGTAAAGTTAAAAATAACATACTTAACCTGCCTGAAGTAGGCACTTAAAATTAGTGTTGAATTGTTAAGTAACTCTTCATGCATGTGTCTTTCCTGTTCTGTGACATACTAGGACAAATCTTTTTCACATCTTATTCACTTTGCTATGTAAACCCAATATTGAAAAGGAATTTCACCTAAAACTTAACATGGAAATTGTAACAAACATCTCTTGAGGTAGACTGTGTACAGACCACCACTGATTATAACCATTTGGCTTTTTGAAGATGTTGAAGAAGATATAATGTAAGAGCATGGGTAAAATTAGGGCGTAAAATCTTGTAACAGTCTCATTTGTTGCATAATAAAACATGCTAAATTTTGTAAAGGGTTTAGTTTTGGTAATACTGAAAATCTAAGATGGTATTAAATCTTCTATTTTAAAAATTTTCCTGAAGAGCCTGAAACTTGGCCTTTAAAAGGGCTTATACATCATAATGTAACAGCATTTTGTCCCAGCTGAAGGAAGTTGCATTTGTTTTTACAATAATGTTGAAGTTGTGCTAAAAAATTAAATTTGGTCTTTTAAAAGTCTGAATCTAATTCTATGGAGACATCTTGTAACTTCTGGCCCTTGATAAGTTTTTAAGGTGGATTATCTCATGATTGCTTTTTGAAATGTAAAGAGTGGATAATAAGCTTGTTGCACACCCCACCACCCCCCAACCCAAGGCTGGGTGTGGGTAGCGATCCTCGATTGGAAGGCTGGAGGCAAATGGAATTTCAGGGTAGGGATGTTTATGAGCAGGAACCTTAGGGTGTGCCTTCCAATGGAATGTCCACTCTAAGGAGAGTTTCCAGGATTTAGTGGGCCAGAGAAGGAATTAATCCTGGGGTGGAACAGGCTGGGTTATTTAAACTTCCCAAATATTTATTTTAGAGCAGCATGTTTCAGGGCCCTGTAAGGGAGGACTGTCTTCTCAGACGTGTTCTCTCTAGATGTGAAGCCTAAGATAAAAAATTGATGTAATAAATACTTAATGCTAAAAGCTTTATTGAGCAGAAAAACTTGTAAATGACTTGAAAAGAGGAAAAGTGTTTTTTTTTTTTTCTTTATGACATTTAATGGCTAAGGGCTTGACATATAATGTAATATAAATACCATGTCATTGATACTTCTCAGTTTGAAAATTGAATTCAGCCTTGGAGTTTAAGTAGTCTGGTGAAGTAATGGAGTATTTCGAGCTTGGATTCTTTGTGTCTTCGTGATGATGCTGTTGTGAGAAGCCAGCCACTTCTAATTATGCCACAGAGGAAGCAACACATTTGTTTTTGGAGCCGTTGGGTCTTGTTTCTGGAAATGAACTGACTCCTTACTTTTAAAGCAGTATTTGTTGTGTATTTATCAATAAATTGTGGAGTATTAAATCTGGGCCATTTGGCTTAAGGATTTAGCATAGAGAGAGAACCCAGGAAATTTTAACTCCAGTTATGAAACTGATTTCCTGCCTTTTTAAAATTAAAAGCCCTTTAAATTCAGCAGCTGCTGGCAGAAACTTTGCCTATACCTTTATGTTTATTAAAACCAGATTTGCATAAAGACTGCCTTCTATTCAGTCCTTCCTGAATTCCCATTATCTTGAAAGAAAACTGAAAAATGCAGCCACACCTGGTTGGACTTTCCTTACCAGATAATTTCCTTCTGAGAAATGTCCGGTCTTCAGGCTTATTCAAATTCCAGAGAAAGATTTTTGACTTTTTAGTTGGACTAACTTGTTAGCATTATTAGTTCAAATCGTCTTTTAGGCTTTAATATTATATAATAACTGTATCTTATGTGAAAAAAAGCAGTTGAGGGCAGGGGATGTTCGTCAGTAGTTAGAATGCATGCTTACCATGTGTGAGGCCCCAGGTTGGATGCCCAGCACCACACACAGAATGGGAAGAAACAGTAACTGAACATCTCTCCGAACCATTTTGATGCTGTAAGGTAAATTGTTATTATCAGGGTTCAGTTTCAGAGACAAGACAAAAACTGGCAGTTGTAAACAGAAAGCAATTTGATACAAAGGATCTGGTGTTTATAACAGGATTGGCAATTTGGGACAGTAGGATGTTCTGATTTGGTGATGCCGTTTATCTGGGCAGCACAGGCACCTGCTGCCATAGGAAGGAAGAGGAGTTGCCCCGAGAACAAAGACAGGATTACAAATTGTGGTGCAGAAGCCATGTTGGACACATCTTACACATAACAACAAAAAATCCTTGCCTTTTTTTTTTTTTTTTTTTTTTTTTTTGGTGGGGATCACACCACACTGAGCAGTGTCACAGCTGTCTTAGTTTTTCATTGCTGGGACACAATACCCAATGTCCAGAACTTGAGAGGAAAAATTTATTTTAGCTGACAGCTTTAGCAGGTCTCAGTCTACTCATGGGGGGCTGGTAATGGAAGAAGCACAAAACAGAGCCCCAGTAGGAGGAAAAGCTGTTCACAGCATGGCAGATGGAATGCCAGCTGAGCAAGGAAGGGAGGAGCTAGTGTGTGTCCTTCCAGGTCATGTGCCCGTGATCCACCCCTTCCATGTCAAGCCTCGGTGTTCGGCCCCCTCAGGATCAAGCCCCAGTATTTTGCCCCTTCTGAGCAGGCCCCACCTCTTACAGCGCATGGTCCTACAACATCCTAATACATGAAGCTTTGGGAAACATTCCCAGATCTATAACACCAGCCCATGTTTATTTTTGATTTTGAGAAGGAGTCTCCCTAAGGTGCCCAGGCTGGGTTCAAACTTGAGATACACCTGCCTGGTCTCCCGGAGTGCTGGGAGCACAGTTCTGGGCCATTGACTCTCCTTGCTTTGCTTTTCACACCTTTGAAGTTAGAGACCACCTCTACCACGACAGTGAGGTGCGGTGACGCCCTGAGCTCCTTCCTCATCTTGTGCCTGGCACACACTGGGCGAATGGAGCCTGTCAGAAGAGAAGTGCAGGGGTTTGCCCTCTGTCATTTAGAAAAGCACATGTGAAGGAAGTTGGTGCTGAAGTTAACTCCTATTACTAAAAAAGAAATCATAGCATTAAGATGAGAACTTACTTGCCTCTTCTCCTTCCCTGACCCCCTCACCTCAGGCTCTCATTTAACGGTCACCTTTTGTCTTTCTGGTCCTGTCATGTGGACTCTTTCAGGTTTTACTATTCAGTGGTTTGAGCTGAGAACATATGTAGTTGACAGAATATTTTTTGAGTCCATTCATGCCATTAAATACTTTCTCAGTGAAAACTGTTGAACAGTTGAGTTCAATGATAAGAGCACCTGCCTCACATGCTAGATGCCCTGGTAAAACAAACAAGCAAAACACAAAAACAAAAACATCAAAAAAATAAGATGTTGCACCAGTGATAAAGACAAAGATGTCATTAAGGTATATTCAGAAAATAATAAAAACTTGGAAGTTAAAAGTATGGAAACAAGGCAGGCACAGGGGTGCATTGAGTGCCTTTATTCCCAGCACGCTAGAAGGCTGAGGTAGGAGGGTCTCCAGTTTCAGCTTGGTCCAGGCAATTTAGCAATTTAGTGAGAGCTTTTCTCAAACAATAATAAAGAGAGGCTGGTTCAGTCGCTAGTATTGCCGAAAATAACAGACTGCATATTTGAGTAATATAAGTGGTTAATTTCTTTTGTTAGTTGAATTATAGTACTTAGAGGAGAGATGGTAGAGCCGATCTCTAGGGTAGCCCTTTATCACAAAATTCCCGCGCTTGGGAGACCCAGAGGGAAACACAGGCATGCAACTCTATGTGAGTGTTCTGAGTCCGTTATATTTTTGGAAGAATATCTTGACAGAGTATCTCAAAGATAGAAAACACAGAATGTAGTCTGTGTATGTAGTACCAATTATATGTATATATTTATACAGATACAGATGCAAGTTTCACTAGAGATTTCTCACTGGAATTTTCCTTTGGCAAACACGTTATAAGCTAATATTTCAAGTTATACATAAATGTACAAAGAAAAGAGGCTATTTCTAAGTCTGAGTTGTGTCTTTCAGCGTTGTTTTTAGGTCAGATGACTAAAACTACCAAGAGTTTAATTGGCTTCTGGAAAGGCGCATAGAGATCTAAGACACTTTCCGTCAATGGTTGATGGCATCTTATATAAACCTTGTTTCCATTTCTGGAGTACTATGTGTAATCTCTCCATTTCCTTTCTATACTTAGTCTCTTAAAAGCTTTTCTGTATATAGGACAGACAAGTGTTAGATACCAGCATATAATTTAAGGGAAATAAATGATTGAGATTCTTTGTTCCTGTTTAATTAAAAAGAGTACTTATATTTTGTTTTTTCTTAATATTTATATTTTTATGTCCATCTGTTTCCTTTGGTTGTACTTGAAATAGGAAGAGAAAAAGAAAAAAAAAACTTAAATGAAGAAACAGCTCGCTATTTTGGATGTATTCACAGTTATATAACCAGCCCTGTATGTATGAAGTATCCATCAGTTTAATGGCAGAAAAATAAATAGTGGAGAATTCAATTACCATTTTTGAAGTATGTCATAAAGAAAGTAACTGTAGGAAGACTTTCAACAGGAGGAATAGGCTTGCCAGTTGTTGGTTTTCAGGTAGCTAAGGAGTAATTAAGTCTAGTCTCATTTATTTGGAGACCTGAATAAAAAAACCCACAAGCGCTAGAAGTACAGACTTTTGATAATTAATAGGTCAGCAAAGTATTCAGCGACTTACGACCCCCACACCATAACAAATGCAGCTTCATACCTCCTTGTACTTCCTGGCATTATGCTCCCCCAAGAACATTGCGTTTCCTCTTGAAGTTATTCATCCTCCTTAGCAAAGAGGAAATGCCGGTCTCCCCCATGCTCTATTTTTGCTTCATACTCTGTCGCTCTTATAAGAAAGGGTGTGTGCACCCCAAAACTGTGACTGCCCTGGAGGGCGATGCCCTCTGGGTACCTTTGTGACCTTCTCAGCTGCCCTTTGGCAGCCCCCATCCCTCTCTGCTTCTTCTCTAACCTTTTGTCCTTGTGATCGCTCCTTAAATGGAATGGATGACTGTTCCAGTACCCATCGTGTCACTGGGGGCATAGGTGTGTGCATCTGTACATTGTAAGTCTCTGCTCTCTGAAAACCATCCCTTTTGTGACTATAAAATTACCACAGTAAGCCCAAATTTCACTCATTCGGCAAATTCATGTTCTCCTAGCTTTTGTGTGAAACATTTTTTTTCTACGACTCTGCATAGTGCTTGAACATTCGGACATTTTTTAGTAATTTTTTGTGCATTTTTTGTGCTAGATTTGAAGTCCAGAGTTAGTCCACTTAGTTTCTTGCAGGAGTTGGCTCAGTTTTAGAATTGTCTTCCTCCCGCTCATGCCTTTGCCTAACATGCCGCCAACTGTGTAACTGCTGCGTCAGCTGGACTTACAGTACCTACTCTTTCTAGTCTTTAGTTGATAGGTA
Organism: Ctenodactylus gundi; assembly: GCA_004027205.1. Lineage (NCBI taxonomy): Eukaryota > Metazoa > Chordata > Mammalia > Rodentia > Ctenodactylidae > Ctenodactylus > Ctenodactylus gundi. Next base: position 234,314 of record PVKB01002571.1, read on the forward strand.
CTCCGGAAGGAGAATGTCGGGCGAGATAACCTAGCGGTAAACTCTACGAATATTTCATGTGATGTTTCATGGAAGCTGATTAATATCATTACCATGGAGAGTATAAAAAATAAAGCGACATAGCCCAGTGGCAAAACACTTGCCCAGCTTGTGGAAGGCCCTGGGTTTAATCCTCAGCACTAGAAAAAATTAAAGACTTATGTTTAAACTTGACTTTGCACTTTTTTCTCTTCTGTGTTGCTAGAAATTAAGCCCTGAAGTTTCTCTGAATTATGTTCTCAGCCAGCCCACTTCATTATATATATATGTGTATATATATATATATATATATATATATATATACACACACACACATAGTGAAATATATATTTATTATTTACATATAGATGTAAATAATGAAATATATATATATATATAATTTTAAGATAGAGTCTTATACTAAGTTGCCCAACATGGGCTCAAACTTGAGTTCCTCTTGTCTCAGCCTCCCGGGTGTTGGGATGCCAGGCATGTGACACCACACCTGGATCAGTCTAGGTCTTCTGATGCATGGTGGTGTGTGTTTGTAGGAGTTCCAGATGACTCACGTGTGAGCCAGACTTTCTTAGTGAAAAAAGATCTTTTTTCTGATTGTCAAACAGGGATTCTGGGCTCACCCTGGGCCAGTTTTAACCAGCTTTCAAAGCACTTCGTGTAGCCAGGGTACTACCAACTTCTCATTGTTTTGGGGATTGGTAGTGAAAGTACAAGATTCAGCCACTGGTGTGGCCCCACCAGGCCTACTTATGTGGGTAGATTCTTGAAGTCAATACCGTCTGGTCCCCAGGTCTGCTGAGCTGTGTAAGACATGAAGTGGACACTAGGAAGCAATTGGCAAGTGTGTTACAGTGGCTGCATTTAACATAAAGAATGTTGTACATTTCCCTCCATTTCTCCTCCTCCTTTCTTCCTTCATTCCTTCGTGGTACAAGGGTTTGGACTTAGGGCCTTTGCACTGAGTGATATCCTCAACCTTTATGTTGAGACAAAGTCTTGCTAAGTCACTAAATTGTTAAGTACATTAAGTTTCCTGGGCTGGGTTCAAACTTAGAGTCCTACTGCTTCAACTTGAAGAATATGCTGGAATATTGATATGTGCCACCACCGCCAGATATACAATCCCGAATGCTCCTCTGAGGCTCATGTGTTGAGATCTTGGTCTCACATCATGATGTTGGGGGGCAGTGAAAACTTCAGAAGATGAGGCCTGTTCTGAGGAATTGAGGTCACCGGGGGCACCCTCTTGAAGGGGATATAAGGCATCCCATCCTTCCCCCTCCCCACTCCCAGCTTCCTGGTATTCGTGGGGTGAACGTGCCTCCTCTGCTGTGATGTACTGTGCTGCTACAGGCTGTAGCAGCAGGGGTATGAAACCTGTGAGCTGTAAGCCGGAATAAGCTTTCCTTCTTGCAGGGTGATTTTTGTCAGGTATTTTGCCACGGTGGTGGAAAGCTGACCAACATACATAGTAAGTGAGGTTGTAAGTGAACGGAGCTCAGGCGAGTCACCAAATAGTCCGTGGTAGATGGCACATGAATGATACTGGGGCATTTACTTGGAGCCTCAAGGTCACAGAACAGGGGATACAGAAATGAAAAGGGCATAAGAAGTTATATTCACAGCGTGGCTGTTAAAGTTTCAGAATGAGGGTACTCTACTGAAGTAGAGAGGTGTGTAAACAATATATAGCATGTTTTTCATGTCGACATTGGGAAATTACAGTTTGATCTCTCCCTAATCTGTAACTTCATGATCGATAATCTTAGACTTCTGTGTGCCTAAATGGCACTTAGAGATTTATATTGTGGAGCTTTTTGGATTAAAGGTGCTCAGATTATAAAGCCTATGCTAGTATTTAAAAATTGAAACATTTCTGGTCCTATGAATTCTGGGTAAGAGATACTGAACTTGAATTACTGTACCCTTTCAGGTTACACCCACAGTGGCCTCAAGTTTCTCAGTGTAGGAGGCAACTTGGAGTCTAAGCAGATGACAGGGACAGAGTGGCAGTCTGCCTTAATGGCCAGACCTTGCGAGGAGTGGTCGTTGAGGAGCTAGAGTCATAACGTTAGTGTGGAAAGAGCAGAAGGGAGCGAGGAAGGAGGTAATCCCGTTGTCTTGCCTGCTTTGCAGAGGCAAGGGGAGAAGGTGGGGAGTCATTTAGGAAGTGTGTCGTGGAGACGGCGGAGGCGGCGAGGCGGCGGCGAGATCCAGTACAGAGATGCTGAGACTGTGTGCTGAACTGTTGGGGATGATAGAAGTTCAGAAAGCACAACAAAAGGGGTGTGGGAGAGGCCAGGGAAGAAGGAACGTGGGGAGGGGACTCTGAAGCAGCTCTGGATGGTGGTTATGGAGCTTCAAGTGGAGAGAGGTGGAGATGCCAGATGAAGACTCTGCTTGTAGAGTTACTACTGTTGCTGGAGCTGCTCCTCCTGGGCCACCCCGGAGGTGAGCTTCCTGCTCTTCTCCCGGCCGTGCCCCATGCTGCCTACCTCTGCTGGACATCCAGTTTTCCAGAAATGTCTCAATCCCTCTCAAAGTTCATCTTTAAGATCTTTCCAGTCAGTCCTCATCTCCCAAATGTGTGTCCTCATCCCTCAGGCCACTTATGTTTTGTATTATTTGACTTTTAAAATTATTATGCCTGTATCATTTTGTATTTGTGATAGGACCGCGCGTTTTGGTATGTTTCCTGTGCCATCTAGAAAGGTGTCTTGCACTTGATGTGTATACGAGCTTCTCATGAGAGATAGGCAGTCAAAAAAGACTCCAAGCAGCATAGAAAAACCTTTTAAAATCGTGGAGTTGATCCATGAGTTAAAATGTTCTTGATTTATTTTTCTCTGTAATAGTTAACTTTGTTAGAAGAAATACATATTTTTGTGCCTCAAACTGTAAATTGAATTAAAGACATAAAAATTAGATTTAATACATTTTCTTACAACTATTGCAGTCTCATTTTTAATTTCTTGACACCTTCAGATAAGTTTTATACCATTTTGGTATAAATTCTCTATTTTGGAAGTGGGGAGATTTCCTGTAGCTCTTTTTTTTAAATTTCATACCAAAGAATACCTCAACTGTAGCCCATGTCCCTAAATCACATTCCTATTTTTTTCTTTGGAGGAAAAAAAAAACTTCAAACATTTCTTTAAGTTTTTTTTCTTTTTTTCCTCTTATCTGCAGTTCAGCTACCACCGAAAACCCTCAGTAAGTACAGTAGTTACAGGGTGGCTGAAATATTTGTACAAGATTTGTATTTTTTCCATAGCAACGCCTGGGAGTTCCATTGTCTCTCACTCTTGGACCTCCCAGTATGAAAATGTTTGGTTTAATTTCCTGGATTAACACCTGCCAAAAGTTACGGCTCTGTCCTGGCTCAACATGAAATACTTTGTCTATTGTTCTGTTTTGCTTTTTTTTTTTCCCCTTAAAAAAATAGATAACCAAATAAAATCCAACTATTGAAGGCTACTTCTATTCCTGCTTGCAGGGTTTTCTGGAGATGTCTTCTCAGTGTCCAAAGTGCCTTTGTGTCAGCGTTGGTGTTGCTGTTACAGCAGAATACCGCAGGCTGAGTAATTATTTATAAGTGAAGGGGTATTTGTTGTCTAACTTCTGGAAGGTGGGAATCCCAAGAGAAGGTGCGGGTTTCCCCACCTTGCCCCCGCCCCTGGGGGATCTGACTACAGCTGTGCACATACCTGGCAGCATTGTTTCACCGAGCTGCATTCCCAGTCCCGGTGAGTGGCTTCTTGCAGCATCTGTACTTGACAGATGAGGGAGACAGAGAAACCTAGGCTGTAAGCCCTGTTCATAATGGCGTTCACCCTGTGTGCCTTCCATGAAGAGCCAACTCCTGACATTGTTGCATCATGGATTATGGGTCTAATTCATGAACTTGTGGAGAGGAACACAGTCACATTAGAGCTCAGGTGTTTCATATCCTTAGCCAGCATTTGAGGAGTCACCTACTGGCCTTTTAGGAATGGAGACCAGTGGAATCCAAAAATGGAAGGCCTGCCTTTTCTTCCCTAGGGGAATCCACACCGTAAGAAGGGAGATAGATGCATAGGTGTGCTTACTTATTACAGGGCGTCTGCGCGGTACCTTTGAATGGTCCCGCTAAGTGCTTAGAGAAGCGAGAGGGAGCCAGAATGTGCAGATGAGAGAAAGCAGGAGAGAGTGGGTAGGGCCCCTCAGGGTGGCAGCGCTGGAGCTGGGCCTTCCCCAGAGAGCATGCAGTGCTGCACAGTGACACGGGTGGATGTGATACTTCAGCATGAGGTCACTGAAGCACTTGTACTGGAGGAGGGGACGGTGGCTACTCCCATTAGAAGTATCGATGGCTTTACCTTTCCTCTTGTCTTGCTTGCAGTTATAATATGTCTGAAGTTACCAGCACAAATTCCTGAGTAAGACTGTCTGGGATGGGAGCAAGGAGGAGTTTTAACGTTTGGTTTTGGCCAGCACAGCCAGGAATGGTGCTGCTACAGCCCGGATTTCCTGAAGTGCCTTTGTCAGAGCCACAGGTCATGTTTTGAGAGGTGTAGGCCCCGCCTTTCTGGAAAAGACACTTCTTAAATTATTACTTTGAATTTCCAATCGTGTAGTTGTTATAATCATGTAAGCGTCATTATCATGTTCTGGAGGTGTCATCTTTTCATGTAATACATGAAAAGATAATGGAGTATCATACATACTATTCACTGAATTATTAATGTTACAATATTGTAAATACAATTATTAAAAATGGTTCTTGGGGTCTGGGACATAGTTCAGCGGTCAGTCCAGGGTGTGATTCCACAGCACCGCATAAGCTGTGCATGATGATGCACACCTATAATCTCAGCTCTTGAGAAGCTGAGGCAGGAGGATTGCTTTGTTTTCAAGGCCAGCTTGGGTGACATAGCAAGTTGAGAACTAACCTCACAGCACCAGACCCTTTATCAAGAAAAAAAAAAAAATAACATGTATCTTGGTGCTTGGGGTGTTCTAATTTTCTAGGAGATAAATTGCACTTGCGATGGGTTTTCTTAGCATAATAAACATTTTATGCTCTCATAAAGCATAATTTAAAACATGATATGTTAGTAGTATATTATTTTGTATCTTAATTTCTATTATGAAATACAAGTCTTATGCCCAAATCTATTTTTTTATATTAACAGCCTTCTTAAAATACCTGGCTGTTTTTTTTAAATAATGGTAAAATACAAGAGCATAAAATTTAGCATTCTAGCTATTTTAATGGGTACAAGGCACTAGTGTTTAGTGTATCTGCAGTGCTGTACAGGCACCACCACGACTCTGTTCATCTCAGAAGGGAACCCAAGTTCAGTAAGTGCCCCCCTCTCCCGCTCCCTTCTTCTGCAGACCGTGACCACCACTCAAATGCTTTCTGTTTTCTTTTTATTAATGTGAATACTTTGATGTCTTTAAAATACAAAAGGATGGAAATAAGCTGATTTGATCTTTATTGCTGTGTTTATAGTTAAATTTTATTCATCAATTTTTGTGTGTAGTGCTTTTCTATTCAGTTTATTAGGGTAAGTTTCCAGTCTGTCAGTCAGGTGACGTTTGTGTTGAATTAATCAGCGTAACGCTGACTCCAGAGTGAATTGCTCTTTAGAAATTTTATTTAATATTAAGACATAATTAGTGGGCAGTGAAACTTGAACATCTGAAAATAGTAATAAAGGTCAGACATGTAAGAAAAATCAATTGATGCTAGCTGCTGTGATTTTTCATGTTTTTGAAATGGGTGACAATCAAAAATTGTAGCATATAAAAGTAAAAGGTAAATCAAAATAAATGGTGCTGAGTGTGGTGGTGAGTGCTTGGAATCCCAGCTTCTCAGGAGACCAAGGCAAGAAGATTATACGTTTGAGGTCAGCCTGGAAAATTCAACAAGACCCTGTTTAAAAATAAAGTTGTAAAATATAGCTAAGGTTATAGCTTGGGGGTAGAGTATTTGTTTAGCAAGCCTGAGTTCTTGAGTTCAGTCCCCAAAATGGGAGGCAGGCTGTGTGACAGGGAACCGGGACAAGCTTGTTAGTACATGCTGTAACATGGGCTCTTGGGAGGCTGGAGGAGGAGGATTGGAAGCTTTGAGGCCAGCCTGGGGTACACACAGTGTTCAAGGCCAGTCTGTACTGTATAATGAGACCTTGTCTCAAAGAAGTGTCACAACAAACAAACAAAATCCTGAAGAATTAGGAGTGTTATCCATATCCTATATTACAGGGGTAAAAGTTATCTTTTTCCTCTTAGTGATCTTGGAAGCCTTTAAAAAAACATGAAAACAGGTTTAAAGTTTAACTACACTGACAATTAATAATGTTATTAATTATTAAGGGCAGTTTCTCTTGAAAAGCAGTAGAAGCCTGCCTGTGCCCTTGAGAGCGCTGAACATCAGTCTACTTTATTGGTGTTCTCTGTGTATATGTTTTCCTTCTACTTTGGGCACTTTCACGGATAAGGACTTGGAAATAAAATCAGGATGATTTAATTCGGAACCTATTTGGGATTAACTTTTTGGTGTGTGTGCCCTGGGTAAGAGTAGAGATTTTAGAGTCAGACACTGGAGGTTCAGATCCCACCACCCAGGTGGACTGCCTCCTTGCTGCACTCTGAGAAATTCTTGTCCTTAACGTCCCCTGGAGGGTCTTACCCATGAGCAGAGCATGGTTTGTGGGCGGTTAGAGGAAGATTCTTGTCCATTACTTCACATCACGCCTGGCCGACAGTAAGCACTCATTGACTGCCTGCTATTGCCTGAGATGTGAGGGTCCTATGCATTATTTTGTCTAAAAAATAAATGTCAGCCCAGTGATTCTGCAACTTGTTAGTAGTGATTTTATTGTTAGTAGTCTTTCAGAAAGCCACTTCATCCTCCCTTCGTAAATACTTACATACGATTTCCCTTGGCCTTAGTTCTTTATGTGCAGCATTTGTGAAATGGAAAAAACCTACCTAGAAAAGTCTTTTAGGTAAAAAAATTAACAACTTAAAGTAGTGTAAAGTTAACTGATTTGAGTAATAATAAAATGTTGATAACAATATAAAGTCACCAATAACAGCTGTGAAATTGTGCATGTTATTGCTCTGTGGTATTTATTGCGATGTATGTAAAAGGCATTGAATCCTGTCTTTTTGATTTTAAAGGGAGTGAAATATTCTACAATTAAAATGCAGCATTTTGAAATTCGTAATATTAAAGAGGGAAACACATTACTCACTGTTGGGGAAATTCTGGAGAGACGTGTGTATATTCATGATTCTCCAAAGAGTAAGGAAACGCCCAGGGGAAAATATGCACAACCCAGGCAAGATATTAAAGGGTGTCTGTTCTAAGGTTTGCCTAAGTGGAAGAGCAAATTACTGACTTGGAATTATATTTACTCCTTGCCCAGAGACCTCACACAGTGGCAGCCTGTCTCTTTTGAAACACAGCATCTCCACTCTGTCGCTTTTCCTTGCCTTTTGGCTCTCTACGTAGCCTGGCAAATAGACTGGTGACAGTACTGTCCAGGGCAAACAATATTTGTCTTCTAAGTTAGTCACAAAGATGAAAATACACAGAAGTGGTGGGTAGCTCTCTTCTATACTTCATAGTGATTATAACGTCTACGTCTTTGTGGAGCTCATAACTCACTATCTTGTGCTTGAAGGAAAATAATAATTAAGTCCTCAATTAATGTTTATTCATTATTCTTCAGGAGGAAATGACACGTAAGTTGGTCTAGATAAAGCCCTCTGAGAAAAAAATCCTAAAACTTCATGTGACTACCTCAGAAGCCTTAAAAATAAACACTCCTTCAAGATAAACAACGTTTATAAATTTAACATTTTTAAAGGACAAATTATCTGGAAATAATTTCATTTCCAAAAAATAGCTATTCTAATGTTGTCTCTTTTTCTCTCCCTTTCCCTCCCTGTCCGTGTGTGTGTGCGTGCGTGTGCGTGTGCGTGTGCGTGTGTGTGTGTGTGTGTGTGTGTGTGTGTGTGTGTGTGTGTGTGTGTGTTGCAGTACTTGGGTTTGAGACTAGGACCTTCACATACAGCTACATCTCCAGTACTTAATAAAATTTTTTATTTTTATGTAGGTTATTACTAAGTTGCCCAGGTTGGGCTCAGTCTTGCAGACCTTCTGCTTTAGCCCTCCAGAGTGTTGGGATTACAGGTGTGCGCCACCATGCCCACTCCCAAGCCTGTGTCCCTTTTTTGGGCATTAGAACGCTGTTAGTTAATTCTGTGGCCTGGAAACTGTTAAGAACCATACTGTATATGAACTCAGTATATTTTCACAGTTTCTGGGGGAAAAAAAAACTTCTTAGAGAATGTGTGGAAGAAAATGTCATCTTATTTTAAAAATAATAAAAATAGCATTGAGTTACTATCTGTAACTGGTTAATTGCTGCTAAGCACACACTGTGAGGATTAACAATGAAATAAATTCACTTATTCATGTAGGCCACGAGGTCAGATGATGGAAGCTATAAATAGGTGAACTTAATGATGTCATTAATAAAGAACAGAAAAATATACCTCTGGGGTGTCTGACTTACTCTCACTAAGCATGTGTTCTTTAGAAAGAAAATTACTGAACCCTATGGAATAAAAAATATTAAGGCAAGTAATGGAATTTTTATCACTTACACATTCAGTATTAAGAGTGTGATTATATTCAGTGTTCATGTTTGAAATAATTACACATTGATCTTCAGAATTAAACTTGGGTATGTTTTTATGGAATTTCGAAGGTATGTAGTTACAACTTTAAGTGTAGAATTTAGGTGCTTCCTAGTCATTATTTTTAACTATGTCGAAGAAAACTGGATAGTGATTTATGCAGAGATACTGTGGGATGGTTGGGCAGTGAGCTGTAATTTGAAACTTGTTTGTCTTAAGTTTATTTCAACCTTTTCAGACACTATCCCGTAACTGACCCATTTTTGTTACTTCAGCTTGTTGTCACTTATCTTACAAAACTCCCAAAAATAAAAATGGAAGTCTGATTAGAAGGATAACTTATCTTTGCTTTTTATTTGTTTGTACGTCTGTTGTGGTACAGGGATTCAACCCGGGCCTGGTAGACACTAGACAAGCCCTCTGCCACTGAACTACACCTCCAGCCCTAGAAGCTTCCTTGTTAATTTTTTTTTTTTTTGCAAAAATGTGTTTAATTTCAAATTTAATTTTTTCTCATAGGTATGCTCTAATCATGTACTGTTGTGCCTATAATGAAACAAAGACTCTCCCCCCCACCAAAGAAAAACTATGAAGTCACGTTACTCTGTTGCAAAAGCAGAATTGATTTAGAATTTGATGGCTATCTCGTCCTTATGGGTTTTTTTGGATGTATGTGCCCGTTTATCTGTTTTGTTAAGTGTTATTAAAAAAACATTTTCTAGTTTCCAACCTATATTAGAAAGAAGATAGGTTTTTGGTCAGAGCTATCTATGAGTATTTTAAAGCTTGTATAAGTTGGAGGTATCTTAATTTTTATGAAAATAAACAGTGGTTTTCCAAAGAGAAGTAGAACAAAGGATTATTTTACTTTAGAGATACAGCCTTTCCTAGTATTTTATAAGAAAACTGGGTACAGTGAGATTTAAAAACACCGTAGGAGTAATGTGAAAGGTGCTTTTGAAATTTTAAGGTACAATGTCAAAATTAATCTTTGTGATGTTATTGCTTTAAATACTAAGGCGTCCAGTTTTTATTTTAGGGTGAAGAAGTACATTGATTAGAATTTTAGATCCTATATCTTGGCATTTGTAATGATGACCACGTCTATTTTACCAGAATTCTTGTGCCAAAAATTTTGATATTCAAAAACTTACCTAGAAACAAAAAATACTGGAAGTAATTTGTTTCTCACACCGTAAGTTATGACAGGACTTACTCAGGTGTGTTACAGTAATTAGTTTACTTCATACAGAGTGTTCTGCCATTTGTGTCTTAATAAAGTATACTGTACATGTTTCGGTGACTGTTTTAATGGCATTCCTTGAGCAAACTAAAGTCACAGAAAGGAAAGAAAAGGCCGCTTTTGGAGAATTTTTAAATAATTGATTAATATGGTAAAATAATAAACTGATGGCTCTTTAAATATGGTAACTGTATCTGTTTTTCGACCCAAAGCCAGTGTAGGTGCTTAGGAAATGGTGGTTGTGTGCAGAGGCACGGACGCTATGCAGCTTGGTTCCTTGACTCCCTCGGGGATCTTTCCTATGCATAGTTACCTGTCACCACCTAAAGTTACTCACAGTCCTTCTCATTTTCTCTCTCTCCCTTTCTTTTTGAGGTAGGTTCTTGTTCCAGCCTAGTCCTGTAGCTGGGACAGAATACCAAGCCATCACAGTAGCCCAGGCTCACCTCAACCTCGTAGCAGTCCTCCTGCCTCAGCCTTCAGAGTGCTGAGTGCTGGCGTTACCCTAGGCATGCGCTACCACACCTGGCTGCTTTTAAATGGTGCTGGCTAATCAAACCTAGGTTCTTGTGCAAGGCCTTGAGCAACACTAGGGACAAACAGAAACTGCAGTCACATTATGGGACAGATCTGAGAAACTTAATTTTTATATATACATTTTTCTACTGTACATTTTGTTCCGTGTGGTGGTTCTAGAGAGGGAGAGAAGAGAGGGAGAGATGGGCAATTTATACACATACATACATATTATATCAGCTATTAGCTTCTGTTTGTATGTTTTTCTGTATGTAAATTTTTATAAGCAATGAAGGGAAATGTGTTTTCATCCTAGCACAAAATATTTTTTGTTTTGATAAAAGGATGGAAAAATATTACGAGGATTTAAATGTGTGAAAGTTATTGCTGAACGTTTACACTTACTTTAGAGATTCTGAATTTATATAAACTTGACTTTTTAAAAAATCTTTTTGTGGGGCAGGGTTTCGCTGTGTAGTCCAGCCTGTTCCTGAGCTCATTGGCACAGGCTGGCCCTAAAGTTAGAGAAATCTCCCTGCCTCTGCGTCCTAAGTGATGAGATTGCAGGTGTGTGCCAATAGGCCTGGCTGATTTTAGATGGTGCTGGGAAATGGACCCCAGGGCCTTGCACGTGCTAGGCAAGTGCTTTAACCACTAGCTACACCCCTGGCCCCTTGACTGATCTAATGGTGTATTATATTATGATAGTATATCACAATTTATAAAGTTCTCAAGAAGGTATATCGTTAACTCTTAAAAATATTTTTATGTCGGGCACTGTGTTAGACCAGTGCTTCTCAGTCTTGACTGAATTTTAAAATCATGTAAGGGAACATTTAAACTTCCCTGTGTCGCAGTTAAACATGTATTATTGGGATGAGCCTCATTTTTTTCTCTTTGTCTTTTCCATGCTTGTTTGTTTGTTTCTTTCTTTAATTCTTGTTTGTTTGGATTTTTTTAGTACTGGGAATTGTACTGAGGATTGAGCTCAGGGAATACAGAGCTATATTCCATTCCCCAGTTTTTTTCTTAGACAAGTCTTGCTAAATTGCCCAAAAAGAATTCCAACCTGGAATCCTCCTGTCTCAGCCTCTCAAGTAGCTGGAATTACAGGCATGTGCTACCTTGCCTGGCCATAGGCCTCAGCGTTTCCTTAAACTCAGGTGATTCCATTGTGTAGCTCAGTTTGAGAACCATAGGCCAGATGGTAAGTATACATGACCCATTTAATTCTCTCAGCAACGTTGTTACAGTATATCATCCAGTGTTGCAGTGGAAGTTCTAGTGAATGAAATGACCTAGTAGCCAATCAGTGTAACTCAGGTGGACATAAAGCTCTCCCACTCCAAGGCTTCAGTGCTGTTACCGATTAATATGTAGGTTTTTTTCATTTGCAATTGAAAATGCATGTATGGTTCTGGCACCCTGTAACTTTCTGGAGTGTCTCAGTGTTGTCAGCAGATTATACTGTGTGTACTTAGTGAGCTAGGTGCTTTTTCTGAACCATGTACCCACTTTAAATAAGTGATAATATATGCTTATAATATCTAAGGCCATTATTTTTAAAATATCAATATTAAAGTAAGAGTTTCTTGACTTAGAAATGCTCGGGAATAAATTACAGCCAGCTATCTGTATCAATGCCTTCAACATCCGTGGACTCAGCAAATGTCAGTTTGAAATACTCAGGGAAGAAATTGTGTAGAACACATACAAACTTTTTTCATTATTCTCTAAACAATATACTGTAACACGTACTTGCATAGCATTTGCATTATATTAGGCATGACAAATGATCTCGTGATGATTTGAAGTATGAAGGAGGATGTGTGTGGGTTATAGAAGGATCTCAGGGTTTGGTGTAGGCAAGGGATCTTGAAACCAGGCCTGGGGATGGGGAGAGATGATGGTATTATCCTTTCTGCTTACATTACATTTTTGCTACATCAAATACATAAATAATGAAGACTAGAAACCAGGAGTTTGGTATTGATGATAATAGGATATGACTAAATGTTGAGGAATTTTTCCCAGAAATTGGTGATAAATGGAAAGAAAAGAAAATTATTTTATTTAGCACCTCATTAGTAAATACTACCGTAGTAAATATTAGTTTTTCCTCACCAGCTGTATTTTCAGATAAGTTTATTTTATTGGCATTCATATCTGCTTAACACAGAGTAAGCTTTGCTTCTTGCAGGATTATTTGGCAAGTTAATATGGAACATATCACTAGGCAAGGTCGTAAAAAGAGAAAAATACATGTTTATTGCACTCACTAGCTCGGTCACTGTGACAGGGTGTGTGTGAGTGTGTGTATGTATAAACATATAAGTACATATATGTAAAATATATTGTAGAATATATTTTGGGTAAAGTAAACAAACTGGCTTTATATTAAAGATACGAAATTGTAACTGTACAATAGAACAGCTTGTACAATATGTTGGTGAATGTACACGGCCTTTACATTCCCTAGTGATTTTTTTGCTTATGTGAAAAGTATCTCAGATTAATAAATACTGTCCTTTTGTTTGCATAATTTTAAAAAACACAAGGCATTTAGGAGAAATGAAACTGTCTAATTAATGAAGGCAATGTCCACTTTTGAGAGGAAACCTAAATTTGTTTGATAGAATCTTGTTATTACCTACGAGGCAGGGCGTCTTTATTGCATGAGTTAGAACCCCGTGCAGGCGGTGTCTTCTGAGTAAACGGCCACTGTGTTACCGCAAAATCTCCGTCTGCTCATAGTGACTAACCTTGGCCTTGAACACCTGCTGTTATGGAGGTTCTGTTGTGTGTCTGTGCCCCACTTTACGTAATTGCTGTGTTTCTAAAAGTAGTCAACTAGAAAAATGTGAGATGAGTGCAGTGTAAGAAACACGAACATACAGTGCAGACTGTGCGGGGGTGTAGACATGCTTTCAGGTGTAGCTAAGCATATGCCAAAATGTAATGTACTAGTGAAACTATAGAAGTTATGTTTGTGGTTTACGCCTCAAAAATTATTCTGGCGGGCAGGGAAGTGATCTATGTCAGAAACTATGTATTAAAAGAGGTTGGCTGCAGCGCCTTATTCTGCAGGTTTTTGTTTTTGTTTTGTTTTACTATTTTTACCGTAACACAAACATTAGAAACAACCTATATCTGACCCACTTCATTTATGCAGTTACAAATGTGGTAGGGCAACAAAAGGACCTTCATAAGTATGGTATAAAAAGATATTAGGAAAATTTAAAGTACAAGGACATCTATGGCAAAAAGATTGTTGACAAATGGGGCATATGAAAAAAACCCGAGATTTTCCTTGTTGGATTGCAGAGAAGTCCTGGGAAGCCTCTTGCGCTGTCCGCAGTAGATGCCTGAGGGGACTGAGTGTGTCGCATCGCCTCCAGCTGAGACTGAAGAACAAGGTGAAAGCAGGACAGTCACTGTCTAGCTTGCTAGTGGCAGGGGAGGCCCTGGGCTGGGTGGGTCTGGTTCCAGGCTCACCCTTGTGGCTGATGACCAGCCAGAGCAATATATTCCATTTACTTCAGTTTATCAAAGATATTTCTATTTCTATATGTTATTAATGTGAAACTACTAATAGAGATTTAGTATCTAGTAACAAGTCCACGAGATATACTTTGCATTTTATGCTCCTAACGATGCTATGTTTTCATTGAAAATACTTGGTCTATATTCAGGCGTCATAAAATTCAAAGGTGAGGAGACTCAAATATTCATGTTGTTTCACATATCTTAAAAATATTTTCCAATAACCAGGCTATAAGTTTTAAAATACAGTGTGAAATCAAGTCAAACATGCAGTCTCTCAGTCTCGTTTCAATTGCCGCATAGCCACGTGGCCGCCAGGGGAAGAGAGGAGACCTAGGAGCTTGGTTTCAGAAGAAGGAAGGAAATGCTTGTGGGTATAAAGATGTAAATGGAAATTAATAGAAATATGTGCGTTGTTTGAATGTGTGCAGCCTTGTAAGATGACAGAATAGACTGGCAGTTCTTCCTCCATGCCTGTGAGGTCCTCAGACACAGGTGCATCCGAAACAATCTGTACCTCTAACTGAACAGATACAGGTTGTTTTTATGATATCCTCCTCATGCAGCGTCACAATGGTTTATACAGTATATGCACTGTGTTACATAAACATATAAATGATCTAGAAGTGATTCACAGTTTGCTGCTGCTGTTTGTGGTGGTGGCGATTTAAAGTTAAAGGGAATTGTTGCCCAGGTTGTATACAAACATTGTGTCATTTTATGTAAAAGCTCTTAGCACCTGCCGATTCTGAAATCCATGCGGGGCTCCAGGAACCGGTCTCCCTTGGATAATGAGGGACAAGTGTGGCTCATGTGCCTTTGGGTCAAAGTTTAACGTTTAGTTTGTCATCCTGTTCATGATTTTTTCCCTCCTGCATATCCTAGGCCAGGGAAAGACAATTGGGAATGGAAGTCCTTTTCCAGGCTTTTGTTTCCTGCCAGAACCAGAAGTGCCTGGGATAGGAAGAATCCTGTGGAAGTGAGAATGGTGTTCCTGGTCATGGGACTCTTTGGAACAAATGTTGTTTACAGGTTGCTCAGCCACAGTGTCGTTTGCCAGTTCTAAAGACCTTGTCTCTTTAATTTTTCCCAAACCTCCGGATCCTTGGTCATACTTGTATGGAGGTGTGATGGGAGAGAAAGTATCTGAAGCCATGATGCATGGCTTGTAGGGACTTGATATTCCAGATGCTAAATGTCAAATAATCAAGGTTATTGTTAAACTGTTAGAGGTTAAAGGACTCGTCCTTCTGTTTTGGAGATGAAGAAATAGAGGTCCAGAAAAATTCAGTGATTTACTAGAGATCACACAAGTGACTGTCAAACACTCCTGTGCCTTTTGCCGTAGAATTGTTTTGCCATCCGTCCTGGAGAAGTAGCAGCCTGTGTGGTGTGTCCAGACTGAGTGGCCATCTTGTACCAACATCTTTGCATGAGACTGCCCATGTTCAGGTCATGAGGATTAGGGATTTGGTGGGGTTTGTTGGCTTTACCATGTTCTGTGAAACATTTGGAAAAGATTTCTTTAACCTCTTTTGGCAGAGCTAAAGAACAGTGGCATCTGTTGCTTAAAATTAGTGTACAAACACAATCGTTTTCACAGAACTTGGTAGTAGATGTTTAACAACTGCATTTAGAATACTCTCCATTGCTTTACTTTTATTCATTCAGTTTCTCATTCTGTTTTTGGTTTTGTGTTGTGTGAATGCTGATTCTCCCACAGGAGTGATAGAGTGCGAAGAGCCCTGGCTTTAGAATTACACAACTTGGGTTTATTTCTTATGTCCATGTAGTGGTTAAGTGACCTCAGGCAAGTTTCTTGACATTTCTGTACAACAGTTCCCTCTCAAACGTGATGGTGGTAGCACTTACCTGATATGGTGTCGCATAGATGAATCACTTTGTTACCAAAAAAACCCATTTTTATTATCACTAATTATTTTTTTTTCTTACTAATTTATTATTTTCCCCTCTTCTATCTCTCTGTTCCATTTTTTCTTTGTTTTTTGTGAGTCAGGGTCTTCGTTTTCCATACTGGTAACCATACATGTTATCTACACCATATGTTTCTAAGGTGGGTCTTAAACTTGTGAGCTTGAGTGCTTCTGCAGCCTCGGCCTCCCGAGAAGCTGATTCCCAAGTGTCTAACACCACACTTGGTTAGAATAATGTATGACAGAATTAACACTCAAGGGTTACGATTTGATGATACTCAATGAAGTTGTTTTGTTTTTCCTTTGTGTTCTTGTTGGAATTTCTCTTGGAGACTTAAAAATACACTAGCACTGTGAATTATTGCTTTGATATGAAAAATACCCATTGTCTTTTTGGTTAGTACTTTCTGACAAATGTAGCTGAAAGATGAGTTCCATTCTTGGAAGTGAAAGGGTAAGAAAAAATTACGGTACTCTTGCCTGATATTGATTGTAATCTGGCATTTGTTTAAGGAAATCTACAGCCAGAACATTTGCATTTTCAACCTGTGGACAGGTTAGGTAACTTTAGACAAGTTACTAAACACCTGGGCAAAATGAGAATGGTTTCTTTTCACTATGAAATGCTGTCTTTCCAACGTAGTCTCCTATCCCGCTGCTGCCTGTTAGGAGGAGGATTTAGGAAGTCCCTGAGAATTGAGCTCTTTTGACCACATGGGTCTGTTTGGCTTTGAATGGCTTCATACACCTCTCCGTGCACACAGAGTCTTACAGAATATTTGCTTTCAGTAACCCACCAAGTATACCTCCCTGTGAAGTTATGCAACTAATAAGCCCTCCTATCCTCCATCAGTTGTATCAATGAGAATATCCCATCTCATGCCTATTAAATTTCTAAGTGCTAGCAGGAATGAAACAGACCAAATCCCATCCCTCATGAACTTTTCATTGTAATATCAAATAGTAAGTAAACAAAGAAGGTGGCTTCAGATGGCACTAGAGCGATGACGACAAGCCAGTGTTGTGACGTTTGGGACAAGATGGGTAGTAGTGGGTGCTGGCACTTTCAGTGATCAAAAATTCCTCCATGAAAAGAAGTTTATCTAGAGTCTGAATGAACTCAGGTAGCAGGTAATTTGAAGTTTCTGTGCTTAAATACTTTGAGCTGAGAAAAAGCTACGCAGGGCCTTCAACGTGAAGGAACTAGGTCTGTTTCAAGAAGGGAAAGAATGCTAGTGGAACTTGCAAATTGAGGTTAGGAGTAGAGGAGACTTCAGAGATTGGCAGATGCTAGCTGTGTGGTCCTCAGACTTCACCATGCATCAGGTTCATTTGGAAAGCTGCCTAATGGGGCTTGCAAGGTGCCACCCTAGTGTTTCTGCTCAGCTATGTGAGATGGGGCTGAGAATGTGCATTTCTACGATGTTTCTGGTGCTGGTTCTCTGAAATTGCATCTGGAGCAGTCTCGGGAAGAGATAGGATGGGATCATTATCAGGGTGGTAACAGGATCGGGTAAGAAGTTTACAGGTTTAGCATTTGTTTTTAGAGTTAGACACAGGTAAGAGCCCATGGGATTTGTAGTGGATTGAATAGAAGTTAAGAGACCAAGAGCACCAAGCTATGCCTAGGTGTTTTGCTTGAGTTAGTTTACTGGGTGGCCAGAGAGATCCCATTCATAGAGACAGAGGATAAGGGGGTGGGGGGAGGTGTGAGAATAGGGATTGGAGGTGGAGGGGGGAGGCAAGAGTTTTCATTATAGGATGGTTGAGGTACCTGTGGGACCCCAGATGGAGATAACCAGGAGACACTGAGGCAAATAAGTCAGAGCACAGGGAACAGTTCAGGATTAGAGGTGTGAGTCTGAGAGCCGTCCACATGTTGATGACAAAGTCCCGCGATGAAGTTGGGAGCAGGGGTGGGAAGAGAATAGAAAGGACAGAGAACAGGCCTGGAGCGGCGCAGTACTAAGAGGTCAGAAGAGGAGGTGACAGTATGGTGTGAAGTGAGGGGTGGCTGTGATGGAGGAAGAAAAGTGACGGTGCCGACACGCACATAGTCCAGCAAAAAGAATCCTAGGTGGACAGAGAACTGAAATGATGCTTCATGTGACCAGGAGGACAGAGAACATTTTCCATTTGATATGACCACCATAGATCATTTAGCTACTTTGCAAAATGTCAATGAAGAGTCACTGAATGTTATGGTAATCTCCTTGTTGTCTTTTTATGGCTTATCTTTGAAAGTCAGTTGGATGTATTCACATATTTACTCCATTTAAGGTTAGACTTCCCAGTTAATGGCTCAATGTTGTTCATTGGATTTTCTCAACAGCATAACGTTACTTTTCCACCTTGGATAATTGTGTTTAACTGAATCTTCTCGTTTCATTACAGTCAAAGAAAGTGAGAAATTTTAAGAAAATCAATCTTCATTTTCATTTTTATTTATTTATATTTGAGACAGGGTCTTGCTCTATAGTCTAGGCTGGTTCTGAACTCACTATGAAACCCAGGCTGGCCTTGGACTCATGGCAATCCTCCTGTCTTAGCCTCTGGAGTGCTGGGATTACAGGCGTGCACCGCCATGCCACCATGCTTATGTGGTGCTGGGGAAATGAACTCAGGAAAGTAGCACTTGATTTGGCACTTGCTAGGCAAGACCTTTAACTGCTGAGCCATTCCTCCAGCCCTATGGTCTCCATTTTATAATCAGAATTCAAGTTTAGGAGCCATAAGAACCTTGCCAGTTATTCAAAGGACTGCATCATCAACACCAACCACAATAAATAGTAAATTTGATGGTCCTCTGTATTGAGGGGCTAGGTGGGATTGTTGGTTGTTCGTTTTTGTTTGTTTTTTGTTTTAAATAGAGTCTCTGTGTAGTCCAGGATGGTCCTGAACTCACTCACTATGTAGCCCAGGCTGGCTTCAAACTCAGAGCTGTCTTTCTGCTTCAGCTTCCCAAGTACCGGGATTTCAGGCTTTTGGTTGCTATTCTTAGAGTAGCACTTAAAAGACAATTGCTTTAAGACATGATTCTATTTTTGTATTTTTGCATAGTACTTCTCTGAGTGAATCTGTAAGAATACTATAAAATCTGTTAAATGCAACAGATGAGATCCCATTTAAATTTGATAAGCTTAGTAAATTGAATTTATGGATGACTATGACTTCTAAGTTAAAAATCAGATTTTTAAAAAATTAAACTATGTAATATACCTTAAATTGCATTGTTAAAAACTAGGTATAATGTGGAAGCACTTTTAACAAGTAAACTAATTTGCTTAAACAGTATTACGCTACATGGATTATTTTATTTTAATCTGCGGAAGACTTTTGTCTGGACTAATTTTTCTGTGTAACTTCCTGTCCACACACCATTGTCTAAAATTCGCTGAGGCTAGCAGCCTCTCGATAATAGATATGATAGTGAGATTGCTCCTTGCTAAAGAGCTTACAAGAAAATCTTTGGGTAGGAAAACTGATGCAAACATTTCTGCTTAAAAGGAGTGAGGAGCATTTTAATGGAATGAACTATAATTTAAAAAAATACATAAATGAAAACTAATATTTGTAGGTTGAAAATTATGGTCATTATTGAATATTGATGTGTGCTCCCACATTACCGGAATTTCTTACATATGAATTTGAATATGTTGTAGAATTCCAACTTTTAGACTAGGATAATCAATCTAGATTTATTTTTACTCTATTTTTAGCTTTGGGTAACGGTAAATTTAGTTCTGTTGTGCAGATCATCTAACCGAAAATTAAGAATGTGAGAAGCCTGGAAAAAAAAAGATATAAAAACTTCCATTGGTGAGGAAGAGGTCACATAAGTTAAAGCTCTTTAGGATTTGAGCCAAATCCAGGCTTCCACCTGGTATTCCTTTCACTAGATTAGACTGTGGAGTAAGCGCACTAGGTAAACACATTCCTAAGTTAGATGTGAATGGATCACAGTTGGCAACCAACCCATAATTCACCCTAGAGGCTCTGCCTATCTAAACTTTTCTTTGAAGAACTGAGTCACTGTCTCATCTCTTGAAGCCTACATTGATCCCTTGGTTCCTCGCGCCCCCGCCCCCACAGAGTTAGTTTCACCTGGCCCTTGTCCAGGAGTTTTGAGGTCACTGTTTTATTCTGTTTCACTTTTGCTTTGCAGCTTTTACATTTTCCCTATTGGTTTGCTAGCTCTGTATGAAAGGGCCCTGGTTTACGCAGACACTTCCATTTTTTCCGTACTAGAGTTATGACAAATGCCGTAATTACAGTTGTGTAATAATTGAGTGCCTTGAGACGCTGTTAATAGACATCCTACGTAAATAATATTTCAGCCAGTGTTTTGTTCCTCCCTTGTCTAAACTTACTGTTTGTTCCTCCCTTACTAAACTTACTGTTCGTAATTAGAGATGGGTTTTCAACACAGACTCCAAGTACCTTAGCACTTAAGGAGACAACAACAGAGAAAGCCGAGCCCAGGAGTGTGAGGGCATCTGAGTGTGTTGGAAACAGGGATGACCTCTTGGGAATTTGAGCTCAGTTTGGACCTTGAAGAACACGGAGAGTACATACAAAGGTAGAGAGGTTGAAGAGGATGGTCCACATGGAGACTGGGATGATGAAGTCACGGAGATGGTGGTGAATTACAGGTTTACGTATAATAGCGAGCTGACAGAAGTCTTAAAAGTTGGATGAGTGTGAGAATGATGTTTCAGACTATGGGCAGTAGAAAAAAAATTAACAAGGTAGGAAGAGTTGGAGAGTCATAAAATGCTTTTTAAAAAATTGATGTTATAAAAGGACTTTTTCATACCTTGGTTAGTTTTAGCTTTTGTGTTAAAAAGCTGTTATTGACTTTAGTGTATTAACTTCGTACGAGTCTGCTTTGCTGAATTCTCAGTTATAAAATGTTTTCTGTTGACTTTGTGATTTCTCATGTCTGACTTCTCCATGGAATTGTACAAGTTGCTCAACTCTGAGAAGCACCATCTCCTCCAGTAGTTCTGTTTGCTTTCCTCTGCTTGAAATATCAGTTATTTCTGGGTTTCCCTGTGGTTTTTAGTTGAATCTCCCAACCCAGCTCATATTTCTCATCTGTAAGGCATTTCTGGATTGCTAAGAAAGTTAGATTTTTCATGATTTTCAGACGCGTGTGTATCTATCTTAAGTCAGACATCAAACTTGACTATAATTTTATAAATGTCAGTCCCCTAGGCCATGAAACGTTTAGGGGTAGGAAATTAGCTACTCATCTTTATGTCTCTGATGTAGCTGAATCTGCTTCAATAACTTTACTGTTTTAAGATAAATGTGGCCAATCTGTGAAAATTAAAAACTGAAATTTAAAATTGGCTAGCATTATCTTCATAGAGATTTTTATATGCTTCTTATTATAGTCATTATTGCAGCTTTGAAATTCATTTTTGTTGCTTTTGTGAAAGAAGTCTTTTTCCAGGCTGCTCCTGAACCCCCTTTGTAGCTCAAGCTGCCCTTGAACTCAAAATAGTTCTCCTGCCTCAGCCTCCTGAGTGCTGAGTTTACACGTGTATATACGCCACCATGCCCAGTTTATGTGGAGCTGGGGAATCCACCTCAGGGCCTTGAGCTTGTTAGGCAAGCGCTGTATCTGCTGAGCTGTGCCCCCAGACCAAGAAGTCATTTCTTAAATGCTGCATATCTCTACAAGTATACTACTGAAATTAAAGGCTTGATAAATTGTTGTATAATATACTACTTCTGTATGTTCACCTTGATTAGTACACAGAGGTGCTTGGATTTATGACAGCATAAATTTTGAAAATGCTGGATAGGTAGATGTTGCACATATTTTATCTTGTGTGGTTCTTTTTTTCTCCTAGAAATTGAGAGAGGTATTAAATTTATATTTTTTAGATGAAGTATTCATTCTTCTAAAGCAACTAGACTTTCATTGAATGACCTTTTCACAAATCTTAATTTGCAGTGCAACACATACAATATAGACATAAATGTTTTTTTTGTGTGTGTATGGTGCTGTAGGTAGCACCACATTGCAGACCTATTTTATTTTTTATTTTTTTGCTGTGTTTTAGTATGAGACCAGCACTCACTAAATTGCCTAGGCTGAAATCAAACTTGTGATTCTCCTGCCTCAGATTCCCAGAGTGCTGTGATTACAAGTATGCATCATCACCTCTGATCGTTTTTTTATTTTTATTTTTTTACGTATTTCAGCCTGTCACATCACTGAATTGCCTCTTACAAGTTTTTTTCAGGCTGTCTACTGTTTCTGTTACATATTACTTAAAGTACTGTCCTGGTAAGCAACACTGGAAATTATTTATTAGAAGACTTACTTGGGGCTAGGAGCGTAGCACAGTGGTAAACCACTTGCTTAGCTTGCACAAGGCTCTAGGTTACTTTTCCAGCACTATGTAAATATTATGTGGGTGTGGTGGCACATGCCTGTAATTGCAGCAACCCAGAGGCTGAGATACAAGGATTGCTGTGAGTTTAACCCCACCCTGGGCTATATAGTGAGTTCAGGACCAACTTGAACTGTAGAGCAAGACTCTGTCAAAAAAAAGTCATAAAAGTTTTCATTGAAGCTCATGTATAATATATTAAATAGTCAGTTTGGTGTTCATTACTACACGCAGAGGTAAATATAGCCGTCTATAGGGTTTTTTTTTTTTTTTTTCTTGCAAGGAGGTATAAATGCAGGCAAAGAAATGAGACTGCGCTTAGCTGGGCATGGAGGTGTGCTTGTATCGTACGAGGTACTCATGACAATGAGGCAGGAGGATCACAGATTTCACCCTGACCTGGACAATTTAGTGAGATCCTGTCTCAAACTAAAGAAGAGTCTAGGGGTTAGTTCAGTGATGTTATGCACCTGTGTTCAACCCCCATTATTGCTTAAAAAAAAAAAAACTCTCCTACCCCATGCCCCCCTTCAAAAAAACTGGTTAGGAAGAAAATAGAAAAAATAAAGGTACACATATTAGCACCCCCCCCCCCCCCCCGGACAAAATACCTCATATATTTAACTTAGTAAGGGATTTAGTTTTGGCTCACAGTTTCAGAGGTTTTAATTCAAGGTCACCTGACTTCAGAGGAGAAACAGCACAGTGAAAGAGCATGACAAAGGACAGCTGCTCGCTACTAGCGGCTAGGAGATCGAGAAGGAACTAGAAAAGAAGGCAGGAGGGGCAACTGTGAGAGCTTAAAAGCCCCACCGCACACCTGTTTCCTTCAGGTGGGCCTCATCTCCTAGTGCACCCGTTCACCTGTGGATGGGCTGATCCAGGGGCACCATTAGTCCTCTACCTTCCAAAGGCTCCCCCTCAGAAACCCACGCTGGGAGGGATGGGTTTGGGTCCAAACTGTAACAATATATTTAAGAAATCAGTTATAGATGGTAGACTTTGAAAGAGAGAGAGGGTTTATATGGCTGGAGAACCACTGAATTGGAAACACATAGAACGTAAGGCCCCAAAACAAGATGCATAATGAAGTATGAGAATAATTTCCTGATTTCTCACCTGACACAGTAAGGATCTGTATAAGTCCTCACCAAAGAAAATAAATTAACTCTTGATACAGACTGGTGAACCATATTTATTAAATAGCGTCAAATATAAAATATGTCATGTCTCTATTACCATGTAATGTAAACATACTAAACATTAAAAAGTTAAACAAAATGCTGATTGGGAGAGGAAAAAAAAAACACACTTCAGTGTCCTGTTAACATTTTTAGGGCCTTGTTTTTTGAATGGGAATATACACATGGGAGTTTATGAAATTGTACATTGGTAATTTACTTTCAAAATGTATACTTTACTTTCTGCGTTTATTTGTGTTTTAGGAGAAAACCAAAAGCCAAGGCACCTCTTCCTCCAGCTGAGACAAAGTCTGTGGATGTGGCTTCAGTTGATGAATCTGTAGAGTCCACTGCCTTCACTATGGAACAGAAAGAAAACATAACGGATAAAGACATTGAACTCTTGGTGGTTCTACCTGGGGATGTCATCAAATCGACTACTGTTAATGGAAGGTACGCTGGAGCAATTAAAATACCAGAACCTCTCTGTCTGCTTCCACCATTAAAATTCTGACAGATCTATCGATGTTTTTAATCTTACACATGCACAAAAACCCTTTGTTATCATTCAGTTATCTATTTTTAAAGCAAATTCTGAAAGAGTATTAACTTTTTCTCTATTAATATTTTAACATCAATGCTATATGAAATTCACCAGCTGAATAATCCTAAACATTAGAAATTTCATGTTGTTTAATAAATTATCAAAAAGTATGCCTTTCTTAGAAAAATGGTCATCATTTATTTTGTAAGTCAAACTTAACAGAGCTAGTGATCTTTTCTGATGCTGCCACCAAATACATATCACTTGGAACTTGAAGGAAGAGCGATTCGTTTTTGCTCAGGGTTTCCAGAGTGTTCGCTCCAAGGTTGCCTGGCTGCAAGGCAGAAACGTCATGGTTGAAGGGTATGCTAGAAGAAGGTGATCCAACCTACCCAGTGGCCAGGAAGCAGGGAGGACAACTGTCACCTCATCAGTGAATTAAACCACTGATACGTTTAATGTTCCCATGATCTGTTCACCTTCCAAAACCCACCACTAAGCATGGGACTTGGGGAGGTTATTTTACATCTAAAGCATAGCACTTCTCTCCAGATTGTTCTATTTGTAGCTCGTTCTTTGATTTTTGCAGAAGTTGTCATTCCTAAAATGTACTATTCCCTTTTTTTAATCTATTATGAATCTGTCAAGAGTAGTAAGATTTTGATTTTTGTATTGCATAAATAGTTTCTCCTTGGGAGATGTGAACATCAATGACTAGTTATCCCAGATGGGCTTAGCAGATAGGCCAGAGTAATGATTGCACCAGTGTCCAGTTTGATGAGCCAGTGAGTTTATCGGGTTACCTATGTAGTATGGGCCATGGGTGACAGGTCCCTGAGAGTCTGAAGGATGACTCACAATGCAGGTGTGTCATTGGAAAGCCCACCCAGTGTAGAAGTGACTCGCTGAAATGGCATACTGTCTCCTGGGACTTACCTTCAGCTACTGCTCTCCTGCTTGGGGATCCTGACAGCTCTGTCTCTGATCCAGATTCACGCTTGGGATGACTCCTCCCCAGGTGACTAGTGGCTCTCTCATTCCTGCTTCTCTTTGCATTTTTTCATAAATTTGATAAAGTGTGGATGTGGGATAAATAGAAATGTAAAATTAAACTTTAACTCAGGAAGGAGTGAAGATGTGACTTAGGAGACTGACTGATAGTTTTAAATACTTGCATAATAGCTGGAAAATGGAACAAGCCAGTTGTAATTTTCCATTTCATTGTGAAGTGGAAAGTTACACGAAATCTGGACTTGGTTTTGTTGCATCATTTACCTTCAATTGCCCATTATTATCCAGAAGTGTATTTTAGAAATGGAAGCTGTTTTGAGCTTGGTAGGGACTGGGTACTTGTATTTATTGAAAATGGAAAAATAAGCCATGAACTGGGCCTTTTTATCATTTCTTTTCTTCTGGGAAGCCAATTCAGTAGTTTTAGAGATCATATGTTAAACTGTATTTATGAAGTTACAAAACTTGTGAATGTCTTTGGTGGGCTTTTCCCTGTGCTCACAGTTTGCCTCTGCTATGTGAGGACAGCATCTTGGAAGTTAGAGACAATGGCCATCATCCCAGTGCTGGAAATAGTGTCATGACTCAGGTTTTAAATAATAATGATGATGATGGGTGTGACTGATAGCGAATAACGCAATTTTTAGTGTCTGCATTCAAAGGAAGTTAAAAAAATAGCCAAATTTAATCACCGATATGCCTCAGAATTGCTTTTTGGAGCCAGAAATGTCTTCATATTGTTGTTTTGTCCTCCTGCTGTCAGTATTCACGTTCTTCGGCCACTTAGTTTTGGCTTTTCTTCCCCCTAAGTCTCGGTGACTTTAGTGTCAAAATGATGGGCTTCTGCTTCTGTCCTTCCACCCCGCACAATTATTGATCTTTTTCGCATCCTGCCCCAAACTGTAGCAGCCTCTCACCACGGTCAGCGCTGCTAGGGAGTGGTGGTATCTCATCACTTTAAAATCACCCCGTTATTGAAATGTTAGGACGTTTTTATTAACCTTCCTTCCTAACAGCTAGTCTATCTGTTTTCTCATTCTTCACTGAATTTGTTCACCCACCTTCCTAGTCTCATTTATGGCTTCTTTTTTCTGTGGCTGCATTTTGTGTCTAGGTTTTCTTTGTGCCCTTGTTTTCTGCATGTCTAGCTGAGGTTCTCCGACATTTCATCAACCATTTCTGTGACATTTGGATTTGGTAGAACCTAGCTTTTTCCCACCCTCTTGACCCTCCAGCGTGCGGCCTCCTAAATCCCCACACCTGAGGAAATTTCCACCCAGCAGTTCTTTGATTCTGGGCCACCACCTGTGCTTGGATTGCTGCGGGTTTGTTATCTATGAAAACGTATCATACCTGACTTGTTAGGTGGTTAGGCATCATATATTGCAAGGATTAAATGAAACACTATGCACACTTGGCCCCTTTATTTTCTTTCTGAGGTTTTTTTTTTTTTTTTTTTTTTTTTTTTTTGAATAGGGAACAGGACCATGCAGATTGAGCCCAGGGTCTCTGATTTTTCCTGGGAGTCGCTGTCCCTCACCCTGAGCTGTCTCCCTTTACCGTCCACCTACAGATTAATGTGGCTAAAACAACTCTCCTTTTGGAGGCCTACCTTTGATAAGACCGCAAGGGACAGCAATTCAATACCAAACTGAGGAAGTCCCAACTACTGATTATGGAGATCGGGACGTGTGATTTTCTTCTCTGAAATTTAGTAGGCTTTACCTTTGCTGCCCCTCTTTGTGTGCCCAGGGTTACATCCATGTGATTCATTGTTCTGGGAATG
The DNA here is from genome assembly GCA_004027205.1 of Ctenodactylus gundi. NCBI lineage: Eukaryota > Metazoa > Chordata > Mammalia > Rodentia > Ctenodactylidae > Ctenodactylus > Ctenodactylus gundi. The sequence goes on from PVKB01002571.1 coordinate 261,212, forward strand.
CTGCACTTCCTTCACCTGTGTAGCTTTATGAACTTTTTCTTCTAGTCTGGTAGAATTTGCCAGCCTTACTTTCTGGAGGATGCTTGTATAGCTCAGGCAATACTTTTCATATAGAGGCTTCCTGTCGCCCCCCAGAATCAGCTGTTACTTTTGTCTTCCAAACTCTTGGCTCTTGGTTACTGGGTTATCGTATGCTGTTCTGTGCTGCAATTTACATGCATAGTTTGAGTAAACTGTAAGAGACGTGGCAGGGCATCATTGCTTTCTTCTTATTGCCTAACACAGCTCTTAGCAATGAAATAGATATTTTAAAAATTGTTGAAAACTATTGGCCCCATAACACTTTATATGTCATTAGAGGCAGCAGCTTAAGTGGTATACATGGGGAGATACTTGGAATGGCCCCTAGTTGCTTTGACTAATTTTGAGACAGGGTTTTGCTCTGTAGTCCGTGCTGGTCTTAAACTTACTCTACTGTAGCCCAGGCTGGCCTCAAACTCACAGCAATCTTCCTGCCTCAGCTTCTCATGTGTGCACCAATACGCCCACCTTACGTGGATCTGAGGAGTTGAACCCAGCACCTTGAGATTGCTATACAAGTGCTCTAAACCACTGTGCTATGCCCTAGGCGCCACATTCACAATTCAGTTCCTCTTTTAAGGAAAAATATTTTCTCCACATAGAGGACACAGTAAGGTAAAGGGAATGTTCAAAATGTTCATTGTTTGTAGAATTTTATTTAAAGCTAAAGAATTCTTCTGAGGGTAGAATTTATTTTGTGTCAAAGATTTTTCCTACACAATAAGAAAAACTGACAGTTTTTTTCATCCAGGAGTGACTGGAAGATGCAGTGACTGATTTTTGCGTTGCTGATTCAGAGTCTGATATCCTGAATATTTTAGTATTATGACTCTGGAAAATTTATTTATTTTCTTTCTTTCTTTGAACAAGTCTGTGGATGTCTTGAATGAAAACACAAGAAGAGAATTTGAAGCTTACATTTCAAGTAGAACTGGGAGTTCCCATCATAAGTATGCAATCCCAAACATGTCACCTCACCTCTCTGAACATTTACAGTAAAATGCTTCAGACGTGATTTGTGGCTTGATTTGCCCCTCCAGAACCGCCTACAGTTTTGACAGGCACAGGCTCTGGGGTTGGGGGTAGGAAGGGAAAAGTAGGGATAGGACAGGACACCCAGGAGCGTTTTCCATGGAGTACAGCGCCATCTGTTGGAAACAAGTGGAATATTAAAAAATGCCTGGTAAGCCGCTGGGTTGTGGATTATCCTTTTAGGAGAATAAAGAAGTAATTCAGCAGTATGAATCTCAGAATTTTGAAAGTTCACATTGTACTTTTACTTACTGAGAATTGTCACATTACGACAACTACATAGTAAATACATGTTTGTAAAAGGCCAATTAACTTTAACTGCTGTCATGGCATGGCGCAGATCATATTTAGCGCATGCTTATGTTTTGGTTTTGATCCTTATGAAGCTGTAACTGCTTAAAAGTTGAAATATTTTGACTGTCATATTGATTAAGTGTAAGAATACTGCCTTAGCTTTGACTCTGTGGAACTGAAGAATCTTGTATCTAGGTTCCAGTGTTGTCGTCCACCCCACCACCCCTCTGACTCCCCTGGCTGGCTGCTGTGCTGCTTAGGAAGGGGATGACACGGTGCTCAGGGGTGTCCTCTGGATGCTGTTCCCGGGAAAGCTCCCCCTCCCTGTTTTCTCTCCTGCATCTACTGCCTCTCACGGCAATGACCATTTTTAATTTCTAATAATCTTATGATTACAGATGGAATGGCTGGACATTTTAGGAAGTTGAAAAATACAGATAAGCCAAAAAACATAAGCCAAGCCCGTGATGTCGTTACTAAGCAGTCACAGCACAGCCGTTAACACAGAGATCTGACCTTGCAGTCACATACCATGCAAGCTGCCTTGTAACCTGTGTCTGGTCAGTTAATGAGTTTCAGTTTTCATGTTCACAAAAATTTACCTTTTCATTTGCCTGTATTCATATTGCTCCAGTCACACTGAGATGTATTTTCAAGGTTAACATTTTTATAAGATCTGTATGTGTGCTTAGTAGATATATTTTTAAATTACAGTTTTGGGGAAGATAGCTCTGATTATAACATTCAAAGAAAATGACCAGGTAAGAGTTCAGTGTAAAGTACTGACTTGTAATCTGTATCTTTTCCTATTTAAGAATTTTATCAGGTTAGTAATGATCAGATCCGTTATGAATTATCTTCAAATCTTAATTGCTTTTGTTACCTTATAGTGTTTTCTGTAGCTTCATTCAGTAAGCTTCCTCAACTTTGATAATTGGTTTATGTATTAGAGCCACTCTGTTTCTTGTACCCAAGGGTAGTTATAGAGGATTGTCTCGTTCTTTGAACTCATTATGGACCTAGGTGGGTTAAAGTAACTGGGATAAGGTCCAATAACAAAGGAGGATGGTCTAAATTTTTCTGTGCTATTATTTGCATGTCTAATTGTGTTGGTCATTTTGCACTTGTAAGGGAGATAATTCAAGTCACAGTTTTGAAGATTTATTGAAATAGAAAAATACATTTTTACACATGGGAAAGATACAGAGATCCCTAGAGCAAGAACGTCATTCAGCTATGCTTGCCGGATGCTTGAAGTCCACCTGTTGATAAGTACGTATTATTAGGCTCTGCCATTTTCCTAGGCAGTTGTTAGTAGTATCTTTTATTCCAAAGTCACTTCTAACAGTGCTTGCCTCACTTACTTTTCTTATTACTGATACAAAGTACTGTACATCCACAACTTAAGGGAAGGAAAAATTTATTTTAGCTCAGCTTCAGAAGGACTCACACAGTCCATTCGTGAGCAGCTGGCAGTGATGGAAGCACAGGGCGTTATAGACAGAAGCCAAGTGAATGAGGAGCAACTGGATGTCTGGAGACTCAGGGGAGTCAGGGCCTTCCAAGGAAGAAATTGTAACAATGTTTTTCATTGCTGGGACAAATACTGGACATTCAACAACTTTTAGCACATACTTTCAGAAGGTCTCATACAGTCTGTTCTTGGTTGGCTAGCAGTGGTGGAAGCACATCTCAGAGGTGTAGATGGAGAAAAACTTTATGGAATGGCAGACAGAAAGCCAAGTGAAGAAAAGTCAGTCTGTGCCTGCAGACTCAGGGAAGGCTGGGGCTTTCCTCGGAAAAAGCTGTGGCAATGCTTTTTGCTTTATGTAGTTCAAGCTGCCAGTTGGGCCTCCCACACCCAGGATCAGTGCCTGTTCCTCACTTCCTGGCGTATAAGTAAGTAACAGAAAAGCTCTGCCCTGGTCATCTCTCCATCTCAGAAAGTTGCCACAATCCCTTCAGCTCAGGGCCCAAGCATCCACCCCTTCTAGCCAGGCCACACTTCTCAGCAACACATGATTGTACAGTTATCCCACTACACCCAAACACATGAGGCTTTTGGGAGTCACTACAGTGCCCAGTTTAATCTGGTGTGACATATTGGATGATTAAATTATGTAGCCACTCTACTGGTATGTGACCTTGGTTTGTCTTGCTTTTTTTCTTTTTCTTTTTACATTACTGAAGATTGAACCTAAGGCTTCCTTTACACTGATCTACATCCCTAAGCCATTTTTATTTTTTGAGACAAGATCCTGCTAAGTCACTGAGTTGCCCCAGCTAGCCTCAAACTCTCAATCATCCTGCCTCAGTTTTCCAAGATGCTGGGTTCACAGGCCTGTGCCACCACAGAGTTTGGAAATTCACCGAGATGGGTTTTACCATTTTGTTTATTGAACCATGTTGTACGTGTTTTGAAACCCAGTTAGATCTTAAAATGACAAAACTAGAAGTCTTGTCTCATCCATTAGATAACAGAACTGGGGCAGGATTATCACTGCCATGTTGTATGATGAATACAAAAAAGGCCAGAGAATTCAGAGATAATTTAGTGGAATCATCAGTGTATAAAGTAGAATTGCAGTAGATAGCCTGTTTCAAACCATTTCCCCTTCCTGACTGGCAATACTTGAGTTACCGTGATACTAAAATGCAGCTGAAGGAATAATGGATTGAAGAGAGGAAATTAGTTCTGACGGTCCCCCCAAGTTCCATATGTGCTGTGCATCATCTGACCTTGTAGCCTCCCCAGCCTCAGTTGTTCCATTCATAAAGTGGGAGCAGCTTTAGTTGTGAACTCAGATAAGTTAATAGACATGAGAGACATGTAATATAGGTGTTTTTTTAATTTTTAGGTAGGAAATAAAGTTATGATCAAGTTTACATACTCCTTATCCACTTTCAGTAATCTCTCTGGGGTTTGGCTTTCAGGGAGACAGTTGGGGTAAGGGCTCCTGCCTGACGTAACAGGAACATGGTCATATTTCCTTCAGTGACTCTGTAACCCATCGCGTTAGCCATCTGCCTTCAAGTATATCAGTTCCGGATGATCATCCCCAAATCCACACTGTTGTCTTTGCCAGAAGTACTTTGGCATCCAAGTGGATAATTTGAGACAACTATATCAAAAGATGATTTCCTTTTCTGTGGGTGCACTTTGTGACTAAGCCCAGCAGCCCCCACAGGATGCCGGACCCACTTCAGCATTGATATCCTGCCTTTAGCGTTGTGGGTCCTTGACAGGAGAGCTAGAGAGTCGGTAGTTTCCCCCTCCAAGGCCTCTAGGCAGTCATCCTTTCTATGTTTTAGGGCCCAATGCTGAGTTTTCCATTAATATTCCAAGCACTCAAATTGGTCTAACCCTGCAAGGGGGAAAGATGTTAGTTAGCCTTATTTGCTGCTGAGGTGTAACCGTGTGTGAAAACGACATCAGTAGATATAAGACTGTCACTCAAATTTCTGAATTAAAATGCAGACATACAGTTACTTAATGCACACGTTGTTTCTTAAAGTACATGAGTTTCCTTTTAACAACTCTGTTTTCTGAGCCTGGGAATGTAGTTCCGTGGCTAAAGTGCTTGCCTAGCATGCCTAGGGTGCAGGGTTCTATTCCTTCTAAATAGTACCTGGGCATGATGGCACACACCTGTAATCTCAGCACCATAGGGGCTGAAGCAGAAGGATTGCCCCCAAGTTCCAGGCCAACTTGTGTTGCATAATGAGTTCAGTGCCAGCTTACACTACAGAGCAAGATCCAGTCTTAAAATTTTTTTTTTTTTTAAAAAAAGGTATTGTACAGAGATCAAAATTGGCTGTTGATTTTCGTCTTGAAAATTAACTTCCAAACAGGATGACCTAAGAGAAAATAATCACTGGTTCTTCTGAATCCCTCATTCTGCAACACTGACATCACCATATACCTGGCATGTTGTTATGTCCTGGAAATAAAGGCTGCAGAGGGCAGATATGGGTAGAACTCACTGGTGAAGCACTTGCCTAGTGTATTCAAGGGCCTTGGCTTCATGTCCAGAACCAGAAAATGGAAACACATTGTTAAGATGAGGCCCTCTGGAGAGGTCACACCTACCCCTGAAGGTCTAGATAAGATTGGTTTGAATCCCTACACCATGTCTGTAGAAGATTCAGTCCCCTCCTTGATCTTATTGTAAGTTTCTAGCCCCCACTTAGAGTTTTGTCAGTGCTAGATTCTTCCTGTTCTGCCTTTATTCTTTGGAATCTTCTGGTTTGGTTTAACTCCTACCGCAGCCTTAGTGATACTTTCTAAATCATCAAGGAGATGCTAGTAAGCACTACGCGTGGAAAACTCCCTTCCATTCAGCGCTTCAGTGCCATCCTTGGAGCAGCCTGCCCTTTTGCAGCGTCCCTGCAGACATGGCGTGGCCTCACTGGCGTCTCTTCTGACTTGTGTCTTCCCACATTGGCTGTCATCCTGTCAGCACACTACAAAATGTAGCTGGAATCTCTGTGACCACCATTATCTCTCACGTAAAATTTCGCAGTGGCCCTCTAACTGCTCCTCCAGGTTGTTCTGAATAAAGAAGGCAGGATATCATTCTTCAGAAATACCATGTAGGAAGCATCTCACCTCACAAATTTTCTGCATTTCTGTCTCACTCTGAAAGCCTTAAAGTACTCCTAAGTCAAATGGCCGCTGATTTCACACTAGCCAGCTGTGTTTTGGTTTTGTTCTTGAAATACCTGAGCCCCTCCTGCCTTGGGGGCTTAACATTCTGGGCCCAGTTAGCAGGAATTCTCCCCAACTATCTGTTCCCTCAGGTGTATAATACTTGTTTTCAGTGCAGACATGTCCTAACCCCTTGCTTGTCATCATAGCACTTAGTACTTTTGGGTGTTCTACATAAATTATTTGTTCATTCTCTTCTGTTGAGATGGGCATTGTGCACACTAAAGCTTGAGTCCCAGTGGCCAGGAGTTAAGGCTCTGGTTGCTGTGCCTTGTCCTTGGAGTTTCTGGATTAATGGTCTGGGCTGGAATTTAAGAGTTGGCTTACTTTCATACAGCTTGCCCATGCTGATGTTGCTAGTCGGTGGATCACAGAGGACTGAAGTGTTTAATCAGTTCATTGTGGGAGCCATTCACCAGATGTGAAGAAGTAAATTGGATTTTAAGTTAAAAGACATGAAAAATTTTATCCGTTAGTGCACCATCTCAGTGGTCCCTTGATTGAATAGCAGAGATTTAGAACATTTCCATGATTTCAGAGGGATCTGTCAGATGCATTGCGCTAGAACGTAAACTGCATAGAGGTGGGTTACTTCTATGTGTTCATTATTTTCCTCCAAGTATATCCTCAGGTTTATGTATCTGGTCTACCTGAAGCTTAACTTGATGTAAAGGATAAGGCACTAACATTTTGTTTTTGTCGAATAGTTACTAGTTTTTTATTGAAAATTCAGTACTTCCCTGCCCCAAACCAAAATACATTATCATTAAGCAGTACTGAATTTTTGTGTGCGTTTGTGCCTATAGAAAGACATTCTGATATACTGCATTTATAGGAATATTTTCAAGGCAAAATTGGCTTCTAGTATTAAAAAGCATGACACCTGAAATTAAGGATGGTAGAATATAAAAACTGATAGAATAAAGTCAAAGATGTTCTATGGTTGCCAGTTGGATTTCGAAGAGGCATTTTTATTAGACTGTAACGTGTATGTAGCGTTGAATTCAAAGATCAAGATAAAAGTTTAGTCAAGCTACTTTTTTGCTGTGAAGAGTAATGCACTGCATAAAGGATATTGGTAACTAAATTGACTAAGAAATTAGGCCATTCTGTTAATACTCTTAACCAGTTATTTGTCCTACTTGGTAAATTAGAAAATTCATGCATGACGATAGAAATATTATAAGGCATATCCAATGGCTGTAGAAAGATTGTTGAATTGTTTTTGCCTTTTAAAAAATTGAAAATATCTTAAATGTTCATATATTAATACACAAGAGGAAGAAAAATGGTGGCACAAACATTGTTAACTATTATTTTTGTCCTGTTATTTTATACTTTTGACAGAGTTTCTAAATAGCTATATTTGTAGGAAATAAAAGATAATTGGGTTGTTTAGTGTTTTCACACTTATATATAGAGAGGGCAAAGAGAAATGATCTGCTCAGACCACCATTTAAAAACAGGGGATAGCAAACAGTTCTTCTTAGTTGATAAGGAGAGTTTTTTTCTCTTAAAGTTTGCATATAACATAAGCATATTTATGTTGTATATTTACCTAGACATTATCTAAGATTTTTGTGGGGTATGAACACGGGGCCTTCACACTGAACTATATCTTCAGCCTCTTTTTAAAATTTTTGGAACAGGATCTTGCTAGCCTGTTGGGCTTGAATTTGCGATCCTTCTGCCTCAGCCTCATAAAGTTCAGGGGGGCGGGTACAGGCCACACCTCAGACTCGGCTAAGGCCTTCTTTATTTTATCTGTTGCCAAGGAAAGAAAATTCGCAAATCTTGAAT